>PVJO010020927.1:0-31037 GCA_004026905.1 Hystrix cristata
TTTTGAATAATCTCCATACTGATTTCCATTGTGGTTGTACTAATTTATATTCCCACTATCGGTGTAGAAGAGTTTTCCCCACCCCAACTGTGAATCTTCACCTGCCCTTACTGGTTTTTGTACATCAAGAATGATGATGGAATCTCAGTGCAGTTTTGATTTGCATTTCCCAAATAGCTAAAGATGTTGAATATTTTCTTATGCATTTATTGCCTATTTAAGCTGTCGACGTGCATTTAATAGCAGTGATTCTAGAGTAAAGAGTAATAGTATTTGGCCTTGATGGAGCCTTTCAGCATAGACTGCAGCAGTGAGGAATAAGGACACAAACGCTCAGGTTTTGATCACCAGCCTGGTCGTTCCTGCTGACCGGCAGAGCTGGATCAGAGCCCACTCTTGATGGACACTAGGATTCCTGTCCTTGCACTTCTGGCGCAGAGACGCAGCAGCAGCAGGACCTGCCAGGAGACTTCCTGGAGCCATCGGAAGGGAGCCGCCTGAGAACAAACGCTCGAGGCAAAGTTGTGCGGAGTTACTCTAGTGTTCTGAAAACACAAGCCAGAGCAGGAATACAGGGTGGCCACTTTGCATTCCTTGGTTTTCTGTCAAGCTGAGTCCTGCCCAACGTGAGGCTCAGCCTTGTTCATGACTCGGTTTAAGCACCGCCAGCATTTGATCCCACAGCAGTGTGTGCAGACCGGAAGCCCGCAGGGCACTGCTGCCCGCTTCTGCCTTAGGAGGCAAACAGGTGAGCAGGCCTTCGCCAAGAGCTTGGTTTACAAAGGCCCAAGAGCAAAGTGTCCTAGTGGCTTTTTCTGAAGAAACTTAAATAAATGAGCTGGAACTTAGTTAATTTTTTAAAATTATAACTCATTTGAACAAATTCTTTTTTTTTTGGTGCTGGAAATCAAACTCAGGGCCTTATGCTTGCTAGGCAAGAGCTCTAACCACTGAACTAAATCCCCAAACCCAATTCTTTATTACTTAATCATCGCTCATTGCCTTTTATTTTATAACTTTTCCCTCACTGGGAGATTGACCCAAGGCTTTTACACTCAGCTATATCCCCGGCATTACCCCTCTTTTTCTTTTTTTGTTTTTGTGGCGCTGTTTTTCATTCTTGTTGATATTCTTCTTTTTTTTTTTTTTAACCAAGAACATGTATCGGTACAATGTACATATAATTGTTACATTCATCACATTTATTTTGTACCTGTACATGGTGTACTTTGGTTCTTGTTGATATTCTTAATCTCAGCTCCTATTATTATTATTATTTTTTTTTTTTTTTACTCAGCTCCTATTATGGCATATGATGTTTACATTAATTGAGGTTATTAAGTTCCCATAATCAGGTGCATTTTATTGCATATGAGTTATACCTAAACGAAACTAATTTAACACTTAAAGATATGAGTAAAAATAATGTCCTGAAAGGGATTTTTTTTTATGATGAACCTTTTTTTTACTTAAAATTTTATTTATTTATTTATTATTTATTTATTGGGTGCTGAGGATCAAACTCAGGGCCTTGTGCTTGCTAGGTGAGCACTCTATTTAGTGGTACATACTAGATACACATAATAACATTCATCATGGGAAGTTTCTACCTGATATACATGATATATCTTGCTTCTACTTTTTTCTTATTCCCTTCCCCTCCTTTCAACCCCTCTTCCTCTCCTTATTTATAAAAACTTTTCCATTTTTTCCTTCTAGCCTCTCTTTTTTTTCTTGTCCCTCCCTTCCATTTCTTCTGCAAACCTGGTGTGTGTGTGTGTGTGTGTGTGTGTGTGTGTGTGTGTAACTAGGGATCAAACTCAGAGGCTTTCTACCACTGAAAGAACAATTGAATAATTGAACAATTTCTTCCCTTTCCCCCACATGTATTATACATTTTGGTCTTCATTTACAGTTTCTCACACCAGAGAAACAATTCGGTATTTAAATATGTGTGTCTGATTTATTTCACTTCAGAGTATGGTGTCAAGGTACATCCATTTACCTAGAAATGTTTCAGGCTTATTCTTCTTTATGTCAGAGTAGTACTCCATTTTATTAAAAAAAAAAACCCACCATATTTTCTTCATCCATTCATCAGTTGATGGACATTTGGGCTATTTCCAAGATTTAGCTATTACAAACTGTGCTGCTATAAATATGGCTGTGCATATATCACTGTGCTATGATGTTTTTAATTCTTTTGGGAAGATACCAAGAAGGGAAATATCTGGGTCAAATGCAACCTCTACTTTTTATTTTTTGTGAAAACTGCACACTGATTTCCACAGTGGTTGCACCACTCTACATCCCCACCAACAGTGGAAGAGGGTTCCTTTTTCCCCACAGCCCCTCCAGCATTTGTTATTGGTTGATTTTTTGATAATAGCCATTCTTCCTAGAGCGAGATGGAATCTCAGTGTTGTTTTAATTTGCATTTCTCGAATGACCAGTGACGTTGAACATTTTTTCATATATTTATTTGCTATTCTACTTCTTCATCTGAGAAGTGTCTATTCATTTCAGATGCCCGTTTTTGGATTGGGTCTTTAAATTTGGGGGGATCTGATTCATTTAAATTCTTTATATATTCTAGATGTTAGACCTCTGTCTGAGGAACCGTTGGCAAAAAATTCTTCCCACTCTGTGTGTTGTCTCTTCACTCTGTTGGTGATTTCTTTTGCTGTGTAAAAGGATTTTAATAAGATGAGATCTCAGTTTTTGATTCCTTGTGATATTTCCTGGGCAATAGGGGTTTTGTTCATAAAATCTTTGCCTACACCTATGTCTTCAAGAGTTCTACCTATTCTATCTTCCATCACATTCAGTGTTTCTATTTTAATATCTAGATCTTTGATCCATTTTGATTTTAGTTTAGTGCAAGGTGAAAGATATGGGTTTAGTTTTAATCTTTAGCATGTGAAAAGCTAGTTTTTCCAGCACCATTTATTAAAGGGGCTATCTTTCTTCCAGAGAAGATGTTTGGCCCCTTTGTCAAAGATAAGATGACTGAGCATTTTTGGAGTTATTTCTGTATCTTCTAATCTGTTTCACTGATCCTTGGACCTGTTTTTTTTTTTTTGCCATTACCATGCTGTTTTTATTACAGTAGCTTTGTAGTATAATTTCAGGTCAGAGATTGTGATGCCCCCTGCCTTGCCTTTGTTGCCCAGAATTACTTTTGGTATTCTAGGTCTTTTCTGGTTCCAAATTAATTTTGGGATTGTTTTCTCTAATTTTGTGTAGTATGCTATTGGCATTTTGATCAGGATTCCATTAAATCTCTATAACAATTTTGGAAGTATGGCCATTTGCAGTATATTGGTTCTTCCTGCCCAAGAACAATGGATATCTTTCAATATTCTGATAGCCTCTTCAATCTCCTTTTTCAGAGTACTGTAGTTTTCAATGTATAAGTCTTTTACTTCCTTTGTTAGATTGATTCCTAGGTACTTCATTATTTTGGGTGCTATTGTGAAAGATGTTGTTTCCTAATTTCTCTCTCAGTGAGTTTGCTATTTGTATACAGGAATGCTATTGGTTTTTGGGTGGTGACTTTGTATACAGCTATACTGCTGAACTTGGTTATTAAATCTAGAAGTCTTTTGGTGGAGTTTTTGGGGTCTTCTGTGTAGAGTAGCATGTCATCCACAAATAATGATAATTTAGCTTCTTTCTTTCCTATCTTTATTCCTTTTATTTCTTTCTCTTGCCTAATTGCTCTGGCTAATGTTTCCAGAACTATATTGAATAAGAGTGGTGATAGTGGACATCCTTATCTTGTTCCAGATTTTAGAGTGAAAGCTTTCAGTTTTTGAGCATTTAGTATAATATTGGCAGTTGGTTTGTCATAGATGGTTTTTATCAGATTGAGATATAGACCATCTATTCCTAGTTTCTGTAGGGTTTTTAAGCATGAATGGTTGTTGGATCTCGTCAAATGCTTTTTCTGCATCTATTGAGTTGATCATGTGATTTCTGTCCTTGACTCTGTTAATATGGTGGATTACATTTATTGATTTGCATATATTGAACCATCCCTGCATCCCTGGGATGAAACCTACTTGATCATAGTGTATAATCTTCTTGATAATTTGCTGTATTCTGTTTGCCAGTATCTTACTGAGAATTTTTGCATCTATAGTCATTAGGGAAATTGGCCCGTAGTTCTCTTTTTTGGTTGGATCCTTTTCTGGTTTTAGTATTAGGGGGACGTTTGCTTCCATGAATGATTTTGGGAGTATTCCCAAAATTTCATTGAAGAGTTTGAGGAGTAGTGGTATTAGATCTTCTTTAAATTTCTTATAGAATTCAGCTGTGAATCCATCAGGACCTGGCATTTTCTTTAATGGTAGCGTTTTTTTTGAGGGGGTGCTGGGGATCTAACTCAGGACCTTGCGCTTGCTAGGCAAGTACTCTACCACTGAGCTAAATCCCCAGTCCCACACTGGTAGGCTTTTAATTGCCTCTTCAATTTCAAAGGCTGATATTGGGTTATTTAGATTTTTATTTCTTCTTGATTCAGCTTTGGTAGTTCATGTGTATCTAAAAAGCTGTCCATTTCTTCAATATTTTCCATCTTGTTTCAGCATAGGTTCTTGAAGTAGGTACTGATGATCTTTTGGATTTCTGCAGGGTCTGTTGCGACTTTGCCCTTTTCATTTTTAATTGCACAGATTTGAGTTTTTTCTTTCCTCTTTTTGATAAGATTGGCTAGAGGTTTGTCAATTTTGTTTAGTCTTTCAAAGAACCAACTCTTTGATTCATTAATTCTTTGTATTGCTTTCTTAGTTTCAATTGCGTTGATTTCAGCTCTGACCTTTACAATTTCCTCTCTTGTACAAGCTTTGGGTTTGATTTGTTCTCTTTTTAGAGACATTTGCAGTTCAACATTAGGTTGTTTACTTGGGCTCACTCTGTTTTTCTGATGTGGGAATTTAATGCTATGAATTTCCCTCATAGTAGTGTTTTCATTGTGTCCCATAGGTTCTGGTATTTTGTATTGGCATTATCATTTAATTGTATAAACTGCCTAATTTCTTCTTTAATTTCATCTGTGATCCAGCTGTTGTTTTTTAATTTTCATATGTTTATGTAGTTTTTTTGGTTTCTATTGCCATTTGTTTCCAATTTTATTGCACTATTGTCTGATAATATGCATGGGATAATTTCAATTCCTTTGCATTTACTTAAACATGCTTTATGAGCTAGTGTGTAGTCTATTTTGGAGAATGTCTTGTGTGCAGCTGAGAAGAACGTGTATTCTGATGTTGTGAGGTGGAACACTCTGTAGACATCTACTAAGCCCATTTGTTCACAGGTTTGGTTCAATTGTGATATTTCCTTGTTGATTTCTTGTCTAGTTGATCTGTCTATTTGTGACAGTGAGGTGTTGAGTTCTCCCATTATAATTCTGTTAGTATGTATTTGATTTTTCATGTCCATTAATATTTGTGTTATATAGTTAGATGCACTGGTATTTGGTGCATAAATAGTAATGATTGCTATCTTTTTCTCTTGGAGTTTTCCTTTAACAAGTATGTAGTGACCTTCTTAGTCTTTCTTCACCAGTCTCAGTTTAAAGTTCACTTTGACTGTGATTAGGATAGCTACCCCTGCTTTTTTCTGGGTTCATATTGCATGAAGTACTGTTTTCCATCCTTTGATTTTCAGTTTATGAATTTCTTTTTGAGTTAAATGTGTTTCTTGTATATAGCATATTGATGGATCCTGTTTCTTGATCCATTCCACCAGTCTGTTCCTTTTGATTGGTGAGTTGAGACCATTTACATTGATGGTTATAACTGTTGTGTACTGACTTATCTTTGTCATAGTCTTTTTTTTGTTGTTGGTTCTGTTTTTTCCCTCTGTTTATTTGTCTTGCCTGATGGATTGTTTTTATTGATGTCCATGGAATTACAGTCTCCTTTTTCCCTTTCTAGGGTATCCTTGAAAATTTTCTGTAGAAATGGTTTGGTGGTCATGAATTTCTTCAGTTGTTCTTTTTTTTTTTTTTTTTTTTTTGGTGCCGGGGATCAAACTCAGGCCCTTGTGCTTGCAAGGCAAGCACTCTAATCACTGAGCTAAATCCCCAGCCCCTCTTTTTTTTTTTTTTTTTTGAGAGGGATCAAACTCAGGGCCTTGTGCTTGCAAGGCAAGCACTCTAACCACTGAGCTAAATCCACAGCCCCTTCAGTTGTTCTGTTTTTTTCTTTCAGTTCTTCTTTATTGTAAAAGTATCTCATTTCATGATTGAATTTGAAAGATAGTTTGGCCAGTTACATTAATCTGGGTTGGAGATCATTTTCTCTTTGCTCCAGGCTCTCCTTGACTTAAGGGTTGGTTGAGAAGTCTGCTGTGATTCTGATGGGTTTTCCTTTATATGTGATTTGTTTCTTTTCTGCAAGAATTTTCAATATTCTGTTCTTGTGTTGAATTTCTGGAATCTTGATTATTATATGTCTTGGTGTAGATTTATTTTGGTCATGGCTAATTGGGTTTCTATGTGCCTCATTTATCTGTATGTCAAATTCTTTCCTCATGCTTGGGAAATTTTCTGTTATGACTTTGATGAATAATTATTTTTATGTCCTTTACACTGTCTCCTGCTTTTTCATTCACTTTAATCACTCTTATTGTTCTTCTTTGCATCATTGTTAGAGCTTCTGGATATTTTTAAGAAGTCTTTCTGAGGTTGGGGATTTAGCTCAGTGGTTAGAGTGCTTGCCTTGCAAGCACAAGGCCCTGAGTTCGATCCCCAGCACCTAAATAAATAAATAAATAAATGAAGTCTTTCTTTTCATCATTGCCAACTGCAGTCAAGTCTTGTAGGTCTGAAATTCTGTCTTCGCTTTCATTCAATCTACTGCGACCTTTCCAAGGCAATTTTGATCTCTTGACTATCTGCTTGAATTTGTTTCATGGGTTCCATTTCTTTCCTGAGTTGAGTGTTCAAGTTTTCCATTATTTTCCTAAGCTCTTCTTTTTTTAATCTGTGTCTACTCTAAATTCACCAATTAGATCTTTCATTATGATCATCATCTCTTTTTTAACTTGAGCAATTATTTCTAATCCGATGTTCTCTGTAGCCTCATTCATCTGTTTTTTCACGTCTGCCTCCATCATTTCTGAAAGTTTGGTTGGGTAGGATGGCTTGGGATTTCATCCATTTCATTGTCCTCTGGATTTTTTCTGGGAGTGCTGGGTTTGTGGTTGTATTTTACTTCTGTGTCTTGTCATTTAATATATATTCGTTTTTCTGTGTTGATTTTTATAGCTTGTTTATGGTAGGTAACTTTCAGACAAGTATCAAGGCTTTCCTAGGAAGTGTTTATTCCTCAGACATGTCTTCTAGGTAAAGGTGGTTCTTGGCTTTTGTGTCTGTCTGAAGATCCTACCTTCCAGATTTAATAGGGATGAGAAGTTTCTATTTGGCCCAGCACTTAGTTTTTCAATGCTGGACTATGTTAATGATTATGATCCCAGATAATCATAGTATTGTCATTCAAGGAAGTACAACTGTTTGTAATAGGTATGACACCCTGATTTTAGTAGTACATTAGCAATAACAATAGCATCAAGCACATTTATGAAATTGACAGTCGTAACTATTAATTTTGTACTTTCAAGCATAGGAGCAGTGCCTACAGTTATCTAACAAGATCCAACATAAACCAGGATTTGTATGCAGCGAGTTTCCCATTAGTAGAGTGTTTTTTACCCTTTCTGTGAGGGGAATTAAAAGGAATAAGGAAAGTTAGAGAGGTAAATGAAGAGAAATATAGTAGATCCAAGTCTGGAGGATAAAAGATCACTTAAACTTTGGGATACTGGAGCAGACAGGACAGGAAGAGTGAAGGGTGAAAATACTGGAGCAAACCTAGAAAATTTAGACAAAAAAAAAAAGAGAAAATATAGGCAATATTCACTCACATGAAAAAAGAAAGAGAGAAGAGAAAAGAAAAAAATCAGAGGCAGTTGAGAAAGGAGAGAGAAAAGGGGAAAAAAGAAAAAGAGATATGAACAAAATGGAGGACAATAAAAGTAAAAATCTAAACGGGCAACAAAAAAGAACAAAGAGAAAGCGGAAAACAAAAGAAACAGGTAACCAAATGAAAGAGAAAAATAATATATATAAAATAATATTATATATACATTACATTTATATATATATATATATATGTCCACAGTTCTGTGTTAGTGTCCAAGGCAGAGCCTAAATCTGTGTTGAGAAGTCCCACCAAATCTGCAGTGGTTAGCGTTGAGTACTGTGCTGGTCATGGCCTCCTGGTGTTGAGTCTGGGCAGAGTTTTCTGCCAGCAGCTCTCTGGGAGTTCTTTGGTAGCCCACCCAGGTCTCTTTATTCTTTATGACTTCACAACTTTTCCTCCGTTCCATGGGTACAGTTGTCACTTCCAGGACTTTGCACAGTTTCCTCTGTTCCACACCACTGGCACTCTTCTCTTCTCTCTTCTGGTGACTAGAAGCAAGGCATTACTTGTGCAGAGTAGTGCATTCACAGATACCAGGCCCAGGTGCTGCAGGGTGTGGTGTAGTTGCTGCAAGGGTGGGTGCAGTCGAGGAAAGTTTGCCTCTGATGAATTGCAGATTTGTCTCCCTCTCGTCTTTCCAGCTGGCTGTTGAAAGCAGGGCAGGATGGAGTGCCTCTGTTCTCTTTTGCCAGTGCCCACTGATGCTGCAGATCATCACTTTGCTGTCACCAGAGGTTCTACTTATAGTTAGTAGCTATGGCTT
This sequence comes from Hystrix cristata, assembly GCA_004026905.1. NCBI lineage: Eukaryota > Metazoa > Chordata > Mammalia > Rodentia > Hystricidae > Hystrix > Hystrix cristata. Next base: position 8,755 of record PVJO010020927.1, read on the forward strand.
GGAGAGGGAAAAAAAGGAAGAAAGAAATCCTTGCAGCTGCTTGGGTGATGGAGCAGTTTCCACAACTTCCTGGTTGCTCACCTTCTGAGTGCTGACAGAATTTCTGATTTGCATATGTTAAACCATCCCTGCATCCTTGGGATGAATCCTACTTGGTCATAGTGTATAATGTTCTTGATGATTTGCTGCCTTCTGTTTGCCAGTATCTTATTGAGGAGTTTTGCATCTATGTTCCTTGAAGAGATTGGCCTGTAGTTCTCTTTGTTGGTTGGATATTTCTCTGGTTTTGGTATCAGGGTAATGCTTGCTTCCAGGAATGAATCTGGAAATATTGCTTCCCTTTCAAATTTCATTAAAGAATTTGAGGGGTAGTGGCATTAGATCTTCTCTAAATTTCTTGTAGAATTCAGCAGTGAATCTATTAGGACCTGGGCTTTTTTTGTTGGTAGGTTTATAATTACATCTTCAATTTCATTGACTGGTACTGGGTTATTTAGAATCTTTGTTCAGCTGGAAGTTGTATCTTGTTTACATGTCTTCTCATTTTCTATCTTTTTTTTTAAGATTAATTCCTGGGTTAATGCTTGTAAATTGCTTATGGCAGGTAGCTTCATTGATAGTACTGAGAACTCTTGGAAATGACTGCTTCTCAGAAATGTCTTCCAGGTGTAACTGGCTTTTGGGTTTTGAGTCTGTTGTAAGACCCTACCTCTTCAATATAATGGGGATGAGATGTTGCTGTCTATTTGCCCTAGCTCCAGCATTGGCCTATGGTGTTGTTTATCACCCTCAGGCAATTGCAGTCTTGGCATAGAAGAAGAACAACTGATTAGAACAAATTTGTCACCTTGGCTAAAGTAGTACAATCAGTAGTGACAACAGCATCAAACAGCTTAGAAAATGACAGGCTGGTAACTATTGGCTCCTGCCATGTCCGTCACTATCACAGCCTTTCAAGTAAACTTTGATGGATCACACTCACGATTGGACAAAAACCTAAAAGTTTTCATGATGCAAGAGGAAAAGAAATCAACATCCAGGGTCTGCCCACTGCTGGGAGTCTAATAACAGATCCTTACCTGTAGAGAACTGTATATCAGAGTCAGGGTGAACTGGGAGTCAACCAGCCCTGGGAAGACAAGCAGCTGGAGGCATTGCCTGAGAGGCCTGCTGTTCGTCTAATGTAATGGGGTCCACAGTGAGTGATGTCCTTAGTTCTACAACCCCTGAAAGAGATGATAATGTCATTCTGGCCCTCAAGTTATTCCTAAAAATAAGTTCTCCAGGTGTCTTAGTTATTTTTCTGTCATTGCTGAGACAAAATACCTGACACCCAAAGTTATGGGAAGAAAAGTTTTTTTGACTCACAGTTTGTAGAGGTTTCAGTCCACAATCAGCTGGCTCTAAAGCAGGATGGCATGGCAGAGGGGCAGAAGGCAGCAAGGTATGCAAGGGAAGCAAAAGGGACCTAAGGAGCTTCTTTCTGCTGCTTATATCTTACCCAGGTTGCTAGGATTAGGGCAGTACAAGGCCAACCAGTGGATTGATTCGGTAATCACACACCTTAATACCAGCACCATACACTCTAGATTCACCCACCCTGAAAAAGCCCCATCTATGACTTCATGAGGCTTTGGGGGGACATTTAGGGACAAATCATATCACCAGAGGAATGGACATAAAGTTGATGAGAACAGAAACAGGCACATACTTATGTAGGGATGGGGAGAGGGGGAGCTTTGTTGGTTTAGTACCTAGAGAATGCTAAGGAGCATGAAAAATGTTATGCACATATACAAATCTGCCAAGATGAAGCCTATTAGTCTATGTAACCAATATACACTAGTGAAAAAAAAAATGAAAGAACCATTTTCCCTGTTAGATTTCCCCAGGAATCATCCTGTTCTTATCTCCTTCCTACACTCTCTCTTTAATCGGCCTGGTGGCTTCTTCTCTCCAGAGACCTAATAACCTCTCTGCTTCATCTCAGACCTTCATCAGTCATTGTCTAGGTATTTCTTTTGTAAACAGCAGCCACAAAGTCTCCCTCCAGTTTTAGCCACTTCAATGCATTCTGCCTTTTCTTTTTCATTAAACGAGTACTTGATTGTCTGCTGTGTTTGTCACTACACTGTTATGGAGGTTCCAACAATCTGGAAGGCAGATCGAGTCCTTGTGCTCCAGCAGCTTCCATGTGTGTTAGAAACTAAAGATTTTCCAAATATTGTCACAATTGTTTAATGACAGCAGTGATGGACTGTTACAGAGTCTAGGGATTGCTTGCAGAGGGAGGGTGTGTCAAGGAGGCTTTCCATTGAAGACGTATGTGAGCCCATATTCAGGAATGAATAGAAATCAACGTACTAGAGGGAGAATGGGGTGAGGGGAGGCAGGGAAAAGAATCCTTGGTGAATATAAGCTTTTTTTTTTTTTTTGAGACAGAGTATCACTAAGTAGTCCAGCTGGTCTTGAATTCACTATGTAGCAAAAGCTGGTCTCAAATTCACAGTGATCCTCCTGCCTCAGCATCCTAAATGCTGGGATTACAGTCGTGTACCACCACGTCCGGCTCCTATAAACTGTTATTGTTATTAACTATAAGGAAAGAGAAGTCCTTCTGATGGAGCCATTGGGTGATTCGTGGCCTGAGTTTCCAGTGCTGCATGTGAAGGGCTCCTGCCTACAAATGAAGCCAAAACAACCTGCCAACTCTGCCAGGTAACTTTTGGCTCTGTTCATTCATGTTGCACTCCTGGCAGGAAGAAGCATACGGCTTGGGAGACAACGTGTAGATAAGTTCAATTTAATGTCTATTTTGAAATTATTGCTTAGAAAGATGCATCATCAGTGGTAACAAGGAAAGACAACATGAATGGAGCAAGTAAACATACTGGCAGGATTATGATGAAAGAGAAATGTGTGCTGTAATAAGATATTGTCAGCTAGCCAAATCAGAGGAGTTGTCAAACCAAGTGAATGTCAGATGCAAATTCTGACTATATCCTAAAGTACTACTTAAGTAATGGGTCTCATAGTATAATCAAATAGTCTAAAATTAACCCTACATGCATTTGTCATTAGGTGATCCTATGGAGAGTAATTCTCAGAAATATAAATTTAGCCGAGAGACAGGGCATGGTGGCACACTCCTGTAATCCCAGCACTTGGGAGGCTGAGGCAGGAGGATCATTGCAAGTTTGAGGCCAGCCTGGGCTCTATACTGAATTCAAGGCCAGTCTGAACCACATAGTGCGACTTTGTCTCAAAAAAAAAAAAGTGTGATGTTAGTATAATCATGTATATACATGGATCAATGAAATAGAATTAGAAGTAGAACTGAAACAGTAGAACTGTTCAGGATCAACTAATTTTTTATTTAAATTTCTTAATTGTTACACAAAAAAATACAAATGAGCATGGTAGCATTGATTAAAGGCAATGAAGTTTTGGATCAAAGACCTAAAAGTAAGAGCTAAAACTATATAACTCTTAGGAGAAAATGTAGAAATTTTCATGACCTTGATAAGGCAAAAATTTCTATGATGACACCAAAACCATAAGAAACAAAAGAAAACATAGATAAATTGGATTTCATTAAAATTTAAAGACTTTTGATGGGCACAGAGGCCCGCTTCTGTAGTCTCAGTGCTAGGGAATCTGAGGCAGGAGGTTTGTGAATTCCAGGCCAGCCTGGGCAACAGAGCAAGACCCTGTTACTAAAAAAGCAAAACATAAAATAGAATGAAATAGGGGCTGAGGATTTAGCTCAGTGGTTAAAGTGCTTGCCTTGCAAGCACAAAGACCTGAGTTCAATCCCCGGCACCAAAAAAAAAAAAAAAAAAAAAAGAATGAAATAAAACTAAAAAGGGTGAGGATTAACTACATGGTAGAGCTCTTGCCTAGCTTGTGCAAGGCCATGCATCAAATCCCCAGTACAGGACAAAAAAAAAAAAAATTAAAACTGTGTGCTTCAAAGGATACCATCAAGAAAAAGACAGCCTGGTGTGGTGGCACATGCCTGCAATCCCAGCACTCGGGAGGCCAAGGCAGAAGGATGGCTGTGAGTTAGAGCCCAGCCTAGTCTATATAGTGACTTCAAGGCCACAGAGCAAGACCCTGTCTCAAAAAACTGAAAAAAAGAAAGAAAGAAAGAAAGAAAAGAGGTTTATCATCATTAGCCATTAAGGAAATGTAAGTGAAAATCACAATGAGATACCACTTGTACATCCATTAAGAGGCACAGACCATTACTTAATAAGTAATATATGTCACAGCGTTAATTGTTACAAACTTTTCAGAGGGCATATATGTATGAATATTTACAAATATGTATCTATATATTATGTAAGTTATACTATATATTAGTAAAATTTTTTTGCAGTCCTAGAGATTGAGCCTTCACACTGAGTGACATTCCCAGCACCTTTTTGTTTTGTTTTTAGCTTTTATTTTAAAACAGGGCCTTGGGGCTGGGGATTTACTCAGTGGTTAGAGTGCTTGTATTGCAAGCACAAGGCTCTGAGTTCGATCCCCAGCACCAGAAAAACAAAACAAAAACAAAACAAAACAAAACAAAAAACAAAACAGAGACAGGGTCTTGGTAAGTCACTAAATTACCAGGCTGGGCTTGAACGTGGGGTCCTCCTGCTCCACCTCCCACAGGACTGATCAGCTTCTGAAATCTTGTTTAAAACAACTAACAATGGTTTGTTTTTGTTTTCAGTTTCGGTTTCGGTTTCGTTTTTTGGTTACTGAAAAAAGCAAGAAAAAAGTTTTCAATTCACAGAAAAGTGTTTGATAAGCTTTGTTTGAACCTGAATTGAGCACTCTGTGTACGGGTGGTCAGTACTACACAGAGATTCTGTGAGGAATGAGATAATAGGGGGAGAATATTACATGCTTCTGGAACTTGTGTTTTAAAAATTGTATAATAGTATTCCCTCTGCTAAATTACTTTCTTGTCAAGTAAAAATCGAGGTTATCCAATCAAAGGCCAACATTAGCTTTTAAATGAGCAGTGTCTTTCATATCTGCCTAATCCATGGCTCCTTAGATATGGACAGGAGAGTCTTTCACATGGGAATTTCAAAGCAGTTAATTAGTTCTCATAACAACTCTGCAAAGTGGGCATGTTTTATTATGTCTGTTTTCCACATGAGAAGACTGACAGGCCAAATGCTTTCTCATTCCCATTAGTGAAACTAACATTGGCCTTGTTTTTATTGTTGTTTTATATGTCTGTACATATGTATTTATTTATGGAGACAGGGTCTCACTATGTAGTTCAGGCTGGCCTTGAACTCACTGCAATCCTCCTGCCTCAGCCTTGGAAGTGCTGGGATTACAGGCTTGCATTACCACACCTGACTTCTTTTTGGCAGTACTGATGATTTTTGGTGGGGAGTGCAGGGATCAAACTCAGGGCCTTGGGCTTGCTAGGCAGGTGCTCTACCCCTGAGCTAAATCCCCAACCCCAGTACTGGGGATTAAACCCAAAGAATTTCCCACTGAGCTACATCTTCAGCTCTTGTTTTTGTTTTTTTTTATTTTGGGACAAGGTTTTGCTAAATTTCCCAGGCTGGATTTGAACTTGTGATCTTCCACTCAGTTTCCCAGAGTGCTGGGATTACAGAGAGACCACCACACCTGGTGGCCATTTTTTTCTTGAAAAATGACAGAACAATTATTGGATGAATAAGCCAAACTAAATAAACTGTTCATGTGTCTAACATTTTAAAGACGTATTTTTTTAAAAGTTCTTCTTAAAAATCTGGAGTATTTTCAATTTACCTCAATAGTTGTTTGGGATAACGTTTGGCCTGCCAATTAAATGCGACTGTATTCCAGGTTGCTCACCTGTCCCTCTGGAATGAGATTCCAGGTTCTTCTTATCTCAAACAAAGAATTGAATGAAACGAGTGAGCAAAAAGCAGTGGCCAAGTTTATTTGAGAAAGTAAAAGTGAAGCATGAGGGAGAAACTAGCTCTGCAGAGAGAGCTTGGGCCAAGTAAAAGGAGAAAAGGCAATAAAAGGACACCCTGGAGAAAGCAGGGAGGGCTGTTGTGAAGAAAGTCCTGATAGCCAGCTCCGCATGGTGCCAGGGTCCTTATATGTTGTCCAAATCTTGAGGAAACCTGCGGGAACTTCTACATCCGGGTCCTGAGAGGCTGCGCTGGGATCCCAGCCTCGGTTTGAGGTCAGGTCTAGGCTACCCTGCTGAGAACCTGCTCAAGTTCTGGAGTAGTCCACATGCAGGGCTTTGGGAGCTGTTCTGCACACCTGTTCCAGGATCTTGTAATTAACAGGTCATGCCTACTTCCCCAGCCAGTTTTGCCACACTATAATCTTTACTTGTGCTATGCACTTTACAGATTATTATCTCACTTAATCTGTAACATAATGAGGCAGTTCTGGCCATTATACTTCTCACTTTACAGATAAAGAGGGGCTGGTAATAAAATTTATCTGACATTGCACAGGAGGAAAGAAGGCAGGAAGGATTCTAATCCTCAAGTCAATAATGCTATTTTGATGCTGTCTCATTTTTAAAATTTTTTTCTGGTAGGGCTTGGGGTTGAACCCAGGTCCTTGCTCCAGTAGTCAAGTGCTCTGCCAGTGAGCCACTTCCCAGGCCTATTTATTTATTTTTATTACTAAATTGTCCAGCTGGTCTTGAATTTGCAATCCTCCCGACTCAGATTTCTGAGTAGCTGGGATTATAGGCATGTGCTACTGTGCCCAGTGTAGTTAGTGATATTATTTTTTCATCTCTTTGTTTTTTCTCTTTTTAATTACTTGTTGCTTTTACTAGTTATGCAGACCAATGGGTTTCACTTTGGCTAATTTGTACATGCATAGAATGTCCTTTGGTCCTTTCCACCCCTCCCCATTTCTTCCCTTGCCGTCCCTCCCCACCTTATTCCCTTCCTCTTTTCTCACAGCCCCTCTTAAAATTTCAGGTCACCTCTTGTGCTGTTTTTTAGATTCCACAAATGAGAGAAAACATGCAATATTTGACTATTTGGCTTTCTCCCTGTGATGATTTCTAGTTCCATCCATGATTTCATTCTTCTTTGTGGCTAATACTTCGTTATGCATAAATACCACATTTGATTCATCTCTTCATCTGTTGATAGGCATCCGGGCTGATTCCATGCATTCGCTAATTGTGAATTGGGGCTCAGTAAACATGAGTATGCAGGTTTCTTTACAGTATGCTGACTTTAATTCTTTTGGAAATACACTGAGGAGTAGTACAGGTAAATTAAATAGTATATCTATTTTTAATTTTTTGAAGAGCCTCCATCCTGATTTCCACAGCAGCTGTACTAAACAAATGAAACTGTGGACTAGTTCATAAATGTGCATATCATTCTTCTGCAGGGCCCAGGCTAATTTTCTCTATATCTTTCTAATAGCAGTATGTTTGCTGCTGAAGCAAACCCACCTGCATGTTTTTCACTCTCCCTATTGGATCAGGGGTGTGATTTTGCCCCCGCCCTCACCTTGTGTGGCGCGGGAACTACAGCCGCGCATGCTCAGAAAGCGCTGCGTTCCCGGCCTCCGGCCACTTCGAGCTTTATATTTATGGATATACCCATTTAAGCTATTTTATCGTCATGAAATTTCTGTACAGTACAGTGAAACTACTTGTATTTTTCTACTCTTTATTTTGCCGAAATGTGTAAAATGAGATCCACTGCGGTCTTCACATTTCTGTCTTCATCCTATCGAGCTTTCCATTTTGTGTCCTGAGGTCCTGAGCTATCTTTTGTAACCACGATTTCCATGGAGTTTGGTTCGTCTCTGACCCAGCCAAAACATCCAGGGGGTTAGCACCGTGGGTCAGAACGTCCTTTCTGGCCGGACTGAAAGCCCCGGGGGCATTCCGGAGAGCGATGGTGGGCCGGGCGCCTGCAGCGGCCCACACGCGGAACTGAGAGCGCCGCGGAATGCAGAAAGTCGAATCCGCTTCCTTTCGGTCCTAAAACTCCACCTTCCAGAACTGTTCTTGACGGCGGACTGCTCCTACTGTAGCGTCATTTGCACAGAGGCCTGCAGCCTCTGGCCGATGGACTGATGTCCCAGTGCGTCCCGGGGAGCAGGGGCTCACTCACAGCTCCTTGCTGGTTCCCTCTCCCATCGCCTTGATTGGTTTCTCTCTAGCCCTAGCACAGAAATGCTCTTCGGGAGAGACCAGTTTTAACCCTCTAGTGGGTTCCTACCATTGGGAATCAGTTTCATCATCTTGGTTGCTGTAATCCCCTCATGGATTAAACTCAGTGACATTACTGGCTGGCAGCTCTTTGAGAAAAATTCAAACAAGCCTGTCACCAAAAAGATCGTATCTCAGCAGGAGTGTGTAGGTACACTATTACTATGAGACTTCTTGTCTTATCACACATTTGTCTTTTACTTAGTACACCACTAAGTTGTAAATCTGGTGTGCTGACACACGCCTATAGCTCCAGCACTCAGAGGCTGAGGCTAGAGGATCGCTGGGAGTTCAAGGCCAGCCTAAACTACATCGTGAGACCCTGTCTCAAAATCAAAACAAAACAAAACAACCCCTCCAAAATATTCCGGTATCGACTTTGATACCTTAACTTGTGCATTTAAGGTGTTTATTTTTCCTTATTATAACTTTTTTTTTTTTTTTGAGAGTCTCCCTATGCAGTTCAGGCTGGCCTTGAACTCACTATGTAGCCCAGAATGGCCTTGAACTTGCAGTGATCCTCCTGCCTCAGCCTCCTGAGTGCAAGGATTACAGGTGCATCACCGCACCCAGTTCCCCTTCATATATTTTAAAACAGTTTAAGCTCTAAGGTATTGTTTACACAAACTAAACTGCTAATAAATATGATGGTACTTCTGGATACATGCCCAAGGGAAAGGAGTGATCTAATTTCATCATGTTGATTTTCTCTTATTCATAAAGTTAATATAGGACTCAGAGAATTTTAAAGGATTTCTCCCTTTCTCAAGTACGGTTCTTAGCAATTTAGCAGTTACTGATAAAAATGCTTCCTTTTTTTTTGGTGCTGGGGATCGAACTGAGGGCCTTGCATTTGCTAGGCAAGTGCTCTACCACTAAATCCCCGGCCCTATTCATAGAGTTTTGCTATCATTATCACAGTCAATTTGAGAACATTTTTTATTGCTCCCACAAAGAAATTCCTTATCAAGTAGCAATGAATCCCTATGTACTCCCAACTCTGTTCCATGCCCTTCAACTCTAGGCGACTTCTAACTGGTAGGTGAGAAACAATATTCTTTTCCCTTAGGGAGTTTCAGTGTGTGAGTCTGCTGAAACAAACCGGTAGCAGACAAACAGGAGAAAAGGTGTGGGTGTTTTTTACACGTGTAAGGGCACCATAGAAAAGCGAGTGTCCAGTAGCCCAGTGAGACGAAGCTCTTCACAGGGAGAGGGATGTGAGGAGGTGGGTGACGTCAGAGGAAAAGCAAATACGTTTTAGGGAAGATAAACGAGTCCCGAGAACAGAGGACAGCCTGGATCGGTGTTTGGGCTGGAGCAGGGTCAACTCTACTCTCCTTCCTGTGATGTGAGTTCACACCCCTGGTAGTGGAGACTGTCTAGGAAAGGGATTCACAGCTGACCGGATTCCGGAGGATCCAGCCTTTACACAGACGCGGGACTTCAGAGAAGTCCTGCCCTGAGTTTGCTGCTCTCCATATATTCTCAGTTAAAAGTCCAAAGTAGCATGTTTTAGGGTAGCATTTTCTGAGCCCCAACAAATTTTGGTCTCTAGATTTGCCTAATTCTGTTCCTTTCATATAAATGGAATCACGTACAGATAGTTTCCAAATGATGAAGGTTTGATTTACAATTTTTCGACTTTTCAAATTTGTCAAAACATACCCACATAACCATTCTGTTTTTCATGTTCACTGCAGAGTTCAATAAATGACATGAGATATTCAACACTTGACTATAAAGTAAGTTTTGTCACAGATGGATTTGCCCAGCCGTAGGCTAGCATAAGTGTTCTGAGAGTGTGTAAGACAGGCTGGGCTGAGCTATGATAGTTGATTATACATATTAAATGCATTTTTAACTTATGATGGACTTATTGAGCTATAGCCCCATGGTAAGTCAGGGAGCACCTGGGATCTGTGGGCTTTTACAACTGGCTTCTTTCATTTAGCATGTTTTTAAGGTTCACCCAAGTTGTTGTAACACATAGTACTTTGTTCCTTTTTATGGCTAAATACTATTTAATTACATGGAGATACCATTCCATTTATCACTTGATAGACATTTGGGTTGATTCTACTTTATGGTTACTATGGATAGTACTACTGTGAATATTTGTATAAATGTTTTTATGTAGACATCATTTTGTTTCGTGGTGTTAGGAATCAAATCCAGGGGCTCACGCATGTGACATGTCTAGCCTTGGATATCTGTTTTCATTACTTTTGGTTACAGTTGTAGGACTGAATTGCTGGATCATACAGTAACTCTGTGCTTAACTTTTGTAGTACAGTCAAGCTGCTTTCCAAAGAAAAGCAGTGTATCATGGTTCCAGTTTATCTACATGGCCATCCTCTTTATCTGTCATTTTTATTCTACTCATCTTGGTGTGTGTGAAATGGTATCTCATTGCAGTTTTAATTTCCCTAATGGCTCTTTGGCTATTTGTATATTTTCTTTAGAGAAATGTCTATTCAGATCCTCTGCCCATTTTTAAATTGGACTTTCACTTTTACTTCAGAAGACCCTATTCATATTGGAGAATTTCTTCTGATGCTTTTCACTTCCTTAGAAGACATGCTTTATATTCCTTCGTTTATTCATTCCAATAAATACTATATTTGCTGGGGACCCGATATGTGTCAGATTTATGCTAAATCTTAGCACTGAAGCCCCAGACTTTAAGGAATTCACAATCTCTTCTTTTAAGGAAAAAATCCGCAGCACAGTGATGTGAATGCTCCTGTAGATGTTGCAGGGGGAGTTTAAAACGGCTCCACAGTAGAGGCCCTGGAGAAGGTTCTAACTAAAGTTGCAGCAAGGACAATGGAGGTTTTGTGTAAAGTGAAAATGTCCAAGTATACACACTCTACCTCTCATGAGTCAGAACAGCACAGAAAACGTGAAGACGGTGGAGAGAGAACGCGGCAGGGAGGAGCCAACCGAAGGAGGCCAGGCCAGGACCAGGCAAAAGTGAGCCTGCCAAGGCCTGGCCGGTGCCTGGCAGTACGGCCGGCAGCTCTTCGCGTGTGTGATGGTTGGGCCATCACAGGCTGAGAAGCATCACCTTGCCCCGCTGTGGTGCTGGGGGTGAGGCCTTTGCAAGCCTCTGTAAGCCTCTGTCAGAAGCACGCTACCCCGAGCTATGGCCCCTTGCTCTTTTGCGGCTAATGAAAGCCCGCCAGACTCTGCCCTGGTCTCCACCAGACTGCGTGTCCAAGCACAGGACACACGAGCCCCTCGGTCATGCGGAGGAAATGGAAATAAATGTCAGAGCCTGCTGCGTGTCATTTGCGATTCGTTGTGCATAGACACAACAGCCGTTTCATACTGTGGATTTGGCCACCTAGTCAATGACTTTTTTGCTATCTTCATAATGTCTCACTGTGAGGAAGTAGTCTCCTTATGGCTGAGTATGTGGATCTGGTTTCTAGCCCACCAGAAACAGTCAGAACTTTGGAACCCAAAACAGCTTATTTAGACCCTTGCTATTATTCTACCAAGAACTTGAGGAAGCTTACTAGTTATACAGTGTGATTAAGTAATGATTTTTGGGGGGAGGGAGGTGCTGGGGATCGAACTCAGAGCCTTAGAATGATTTTTTTCTAAAAGGACAAAGTTGAAAAACAGAATGCTAAAAAGACTATTAACATACCCAGAATAGTAGGATATGGTGTTGATAATAGAGTCATCTGTGGGGTAATTTGGTTTTTATTTATTTTGGGGGGGTGCTGGGGATCGAACTCAGGGCCTTGTGCTTGCTGAGCAAACACTCTACCAATAAGCTAAATCTCTAACCCCCTGTAATTTGGTTTTTAATAATAAGCAGAAAGTTTATCTTTTTCTCTCCTTACCTTGAGAATAAGTTTTGTTCTAGATACAAAAAAACCACTTGTTTTTAATTTTCTTTCTTTGTCCTGAAATACTATTTGGGATTAATATTTATTTTTTTCTAATTAAAAAGGTTAGGTATGGTGGTGCACCCCCTCTAATCCCAGCAATTTGAGAGGCTGAGGCAGGAGAATCACAAGCTCAAGGCCAGCCTGGGCTACATACCGAGTTCAAGGCTGGCCCAGTCTGAAAAAAAGAAAAAAGAAAAAAACGGCTGGGGGTGTAGTTCAGTGGTAGACCACTTGCCAAGGATCTATGAGGCCCTTCTACATTTAATCCCCAGTACTGGGAAAAAAAAAAAAATCACCCATAATCTTCTTCTTCCCCAAATCAAAACCAGAAACAATAAAAATAGAAGAGGAATGCTACACTACAGCGGAGTGTGAACAAATTGCTTTAGCAACACAGATGCAAAGGCAAGTAATGCAGACTGGGGAACTAGAGAATGCCTAACTTGGGAGGTGACATGCTGGATTTTGAAAAAAGAGTAGATTGCCTGGAAAGGGAAAGGAAAAGCATTAAAAGTGGAGGACATAGTCTATGGAAAATGATAGAGCTGCTTCATCTTCCTTAGTTAGAAAGAAGTTAAAATTTAGGTGAGGCATGGTGGCATGCACTTGGGAAGGTAGAGGCAAGAGGATCCCTTGAACTCAAGAGTTCAAGGCGATTCCAGGGAAATATAGGGAGACTTTGTTTCAAAAAATAAGAAGGTAAACTTTGAGAAAGGGCTTGGTATGTTGAGAGAACTATGAGAGATTCAGTTATCTGCACTCTGAAAAGTAAAAGAGGAGTATAACATTGGAAAAATTGTGAAGATTTTTGTTTATAAAGTTAAGAAGTTCGGCAGCATCCTATAGAGTAGCCCTGAGTTATGCTAAAATAGTTAAGTGTCTTAGTTACTTTCTCATTGCTGGTACAAAATACCCAATAGCCAAAGTTAAAGGAGGAAATGTTTGTTTTAGTTTACAGTTGTAGAGGTTTCAGTCCACAGTCAGTTGGCTCCAAGGCAGGGGGGCGTGACAAAGGCACATCACAGAGGAGAAACAGTCCATGGCAGGGTGGACAGAATGCTGCAGTAGCAGCAGTGGCAGCAGCAGCAGTGGCAACCCTCCCTTTCCCTTTTATGACATCTAGGCTACAAGGCTATTGGTTGGTTCCACCATACCCAGGGTGGGCCTTCCCATAATCCACATACTGAACTATGCTAAACTGATCAATGGACTAATTTAATTATGACACCCTTAGTCTATAGTTACACACCCATGATTCAGCAACCTCCCAAAAGCCCTACCTATGAGCACATGAGACTCGGGGGACATCTAGATCCAAGCCATAACAGTAAGGTAATAGAAACTAGAAATGTAATAGTTATTCCTCTTTAACTAGAAAATTGTTACTTGGCCCAATCACTTCACCAGATTTTCTTCTGTTTCCATAGTTTTCTATTCTAAGGTTTTTGTGGACAGGAAAGAAAAAAATCCTTGTAGGGAGAAGTAGGAAGACAAGGTAATAGCAGATAAGATTTCTTCACAGATATTTTCCATAAAAACTTGGCATAGTACATACAAGTAATCCTTCATTGTGAAGCCATTCTTTGAATAGTTTGGGTTTGGTGCATTTTTCTAAAGGTAATTTATTTTTGGTATGTGGAAAGATTATTCTGTAATACTGAAAGAGAGGGAAAACTCCCACAAGTCTGATAGTTCCATTTTTTAAAAAATCATGTGCTTTAGAAAGTATAAATATATATAGCTTATTTTTGATGATAGCACATATACCGTGAAAATTTATTAATATGGACATTATATACTGAAAAGAAATCCTCCAGCAGAAATGAGTTAGGCAGTAAGAGACAATGATGATTCTCGAGGAACAGCCTACCAAAGATGCTGGAGCTTCTGTGTGTCTTATGCTGGAGAAAATGGAGACATGACCCAGGATGCCTAAAAAGGGCTCATGAACCCAGGGCCTTGGCACTGAGCCACATCCCAGCCCTTTTTTGTTTTTTATTTTTTGATTTTATTTAAGTTGCCCAGCTAGGCTTGAATTTGGCAATGCTCTTGGCTATCAGCCTTCTTTTAAATTGCTACCTTAAAAAAGTTACTTTTATAATTGAAACTTGTATTTCCCTTCATAGGAAAGAGTGAGAAGCCATCTTGCTATTTTGAAAATTTCGAGGTAAGCTTTAAACAAAAGTTTTTCTACATTTTCTATATTATTTGATTTCTTACCACAAAAGGGATTTTAACAATCAGTCTTTTGCCCTGGGCTCATCCCCCATATCAGAAAAAACAAACAAACAAACAAAATCCCCCCAAAGCCCCAGAAGAACAGCTAAAACTCCATCATTTCAAGGGAAAAGGAATATGCTCAAGTAGAAGAAATCCAAATTTTCAAGCATGTTTAGTTTTGAGTTTGGGAAATAAAAGCTCAGATTCAGCTCTACATATCTAATCAGTTTCAACTAGGGAAATTCTAGATTAAGAAAGAAGAAAATATGTTTTGATATGGTATTTCTGTGTTTTTAGGGGCCTCTAAAATGATGAATATGTACTTATGCTGGCTAAAGGTTGTGGGGGTGGATATTACAGTAGCTTCCTTATTACATAAATACTGCTCTTGAAATTATTTGTGTAATTTCTGCAAGCAGATAGCCTAGTGCAGTTATTTGGAGGTCATTGTGGAGGGCCAGATAAATATTTATTGAAAGAAAAAAAAACCTCAAAAGACCAAAACAAAACTAGAATCCAAGGCCATAAGAAGGTCTTGCTTTTTAACTTTAGTGCATTTCAAATGCTTATGCAACAGCCTTAGCCTCTAAGTGAATTAAAAAAAAAAAAGACATGCTTAATAACTAGAAAAAAGTATTGAAAAAGTATCAAATATCTGTAGAATGTGCAATAAATAAGGTAGTAATAATGAATTTTTGAACCCTCAAGATCCAAATAAGTTTACACAGGATCAAATATTTGCCGTGTCGTGTCTTTGGTTGGCTGGGTCGCTGCAGCAGCTGCTCGCGGAATGTCCTCAGAGTGCACACAGGAGCAGCACCTGATGCCCTCACTGCCCACTGATAGTACGAGTCTTTCTGAAATAAGATTTTCATGCATTAAATCATTGCATACGAAGTAATTAGAGAAAAATGCCTTCTATTTTCATCATTTTTCTTGTCAACATTAGATGACGGTGTTATGCTTCTGATACTGAAACTCAGAGCTTTCCAAAGATGCTATTGATGTAGCATTTGTGCAGTTACACTTGCTGGTTGATTGACGGCTTTTGTAAAATGTGATTCAGATATGGGGAGGGTTATAAAGAATGAATTGTATATTCTGATCACATATCAGGATCCCCATTAAGTGGAAAAATGTCTACTGCATTCTGACTGTGAACAGTAGAAATCATGGCACATTCAAAAGAATAATACAAGCTGGGTACAGGCCTGCAATCCCAGCACTTTGGAAGGCAGAAGAAGGAGGATTCCAAGTTTAAGCCCAGCCTGGGTAATTTAGTGGCTTAGCAAGGATCACCATGAGTTGAAAGCCAACCTGGGCTACATAGTGAGTTCAAGGCCAGCCTGGACTTACATACCAGCCTCATAGAGAGCCTGCTACATAGTATGCAATAAATATCTGCTGAACAAAGGAATCAATGAGGGAGCCTGATGAAGTTCCCAGGGACTGGGAATTAGGCTTGTGCAGCTCGTTGGCTGGAGGCCAAGGAGCAAAAGAGTCTGGGCAGTTTAGTTTGCAGGGCTCTGGCCCTGAACAAGGAAGATGAGGGGAGGGGATGGAGAGCAAAGAAGGAAACGACTCACACCTTCATATGACAGGCACACGCCTTCTTCTCTAGTTTTATCTTCTGTGCACAAATAAACTGTCCTCCTTCTCATTCCTTAGACATGCCAAGTTTGTTCTAATCAGCTCAGGACCTTTGCCTGTTCCTAAGCCAAAAGGACTCTTCCACTCAGCTTTCCTCTTGCTGAGACAAAACACCTGACATCAACAACTTAAAGGAGAGGAGGTTTGATTTGGCTCATGGTTTTGGAGGGTTCATTCTATTGTCAGAGGGCTCCAAGGGGAAATGGCCAGGGTGGTCAGGTGTGGAAGAGGAAAGCTGCTCACTCCAAGACAGCCAGGAAGGAGTCCAGGGGAACAGTGCCAGAGAGGAAGGGGAAGGGACCAGATAGAGACCCCAAGGCCTCCACACCCACCCAGAAACACCCAGACTACTACACAACTCAGCCTGGCAGATCCCGAAGACAATGAAGTTGACACCTAGCACCATCTGGTCCTTCTCCTCATCACTAAAGTCTCAGGTCAAAGAGCACTTTCCTAAACAGGGCTTCCTTAACGAGTCTTTCTAAGGTAGAGCAGCTGTCCCTGGCATATTGTCTGTTCTCACTACAAGACAGCGAACACACACTTAGGTGACCCTCAAACATTCATGTCCTGCATAATTCCCCCTGGCCTGCTTTTTTGGAGGGTAACTGGGAATTGAACCCAGGGTCTTTGCGCTGAGCTGCATCTCCAGCCCTTTATTTTTTATTTTGAGACCGGTCTCACTAAGTTGCTAAATTGCCCAGACTGGCTTTGAACTCACAACCCTCTTGCCTCAGCCGCCCAGAATGTTGGGATTACAGGTGTGTACCATCGTGCCTGGCTATAATCTTTTCCCTTCAGTGTGGGTAGAGCCTGTGACTTCTTTTTTTTTTTTTTTTCCTGTTGGTTCTGGGGATCAAATTTAGGGCCTTGTGCTTCCAGGGCAAGCACTCTGACCCCCGAGCTAAATCCCTGGCCCCGACTGTGGCTTCTAACCAACACACTATGGCAAAGGTGATGGGATGTCACGTCAATGATTATGTTAGATTTTGAAAGTCTGTCTTAGCAGACTAAAACGAGATGCTACTTTGTGGGCTTTGAGGAAATAAGCCGATATTGTGAGATTTCTTATGATGAGGCCCTCTACGAGTTGAGTGTGGTGGACGCCCAACACTTAAAGGAACTTGAAAGGAGCCCTCAGATGAAAACACAGCCTAGATTATACCTTAATTGTAACCTTGTGAGACCCCAGAGCAGAGACAGCAGCTAGACTGTGCCCAGACTCCTGACTCGCAGACCTTGTGAGATGATCAATATGTATTGCTCTGAGATGCTAAATTTGTAGTAATAGAAAATGAATAAAGTACCGTGAGAGGATAAGAAGGCACTTCTCTGCCTCGTTCCTTACTGTATCTCTGTTACCTAAAAGAACAGTGACTGGCACAGAGTTCAACAAACATTTGTTGATTATATAAATGGATGGATAGCTGGATGGATGGATGGACAGATGGATGGACAGAGAGGACAGGACAGGATCTTAGGAGAACGGCTAAGAAATAATGCTTTCAAAGGGAGGAATGTCCACTGTATATGTGACTTAAAGGACTTCAGAGAGCAGTATTCTGTTTCAAGATTTCCTTCATTATATTATACTTCCTTTTTAGAAAAAACTACAAGTCTTGGTAAAAATATTAATCACATGATGGTTCTGTGGAGCAGCTTGGAGAATAAAAGAAAGGTCCTCCCATTTCAGGGAAAACACAGCTCAGTGTCTGGCAACAGCAAGGAAAAGCTCCTACAGTGTGTCAGTAGTAAAATCCAGAGCGAGAAGCTTGAGTGTCACATGGTTTCTCTTATATGAGAAACCCGCAGTATAAATACAGTGCAAAACAAAAGACAGATAATAGGAAGTGGGGAGACAGATCTTTTGCAAATGGGAAGAGGACCAAGAGTTGGAGGGAGGGGGAAGAAAGAGGGAGAGAAGGTGACAAAAAAAGAATTAAGATGTGTTATGTGCATGTACCAACTCCCAGCAATGAATATAATCATTACATACTGCAAACATGTACTAAAAATAAAAATTAAAATTAAAAAGAGAGAAATCTACAGCAAATGAGATGAATTTGTAGAAAATAGAAGCTCTCCTCAGAAATTTTTCAAATGCTTGGAGAGAAGCTGGATTTTTCTGCTGTTAGTCACTTGGAATAGGAAGCTTAGGTGATTTTATTTAGCTCTTGAAAGGAAGTATGACCCCAGAAGTGGGACTAACATTTCAGAAAGTTAGATGAAAAGGAAATGAAAAAGACAGGCTAATATATCTAGTTCCAAAGCAAAGGTCTTCTTATTTATTTGTATTTAAAGTTTGCTTGTTTTCAGAAAAGAGGGATTTTATTTTGTTTTTCAGTACTGGGGAGTGAACTCAGGGGATGTAACTCTTTGTACTGAGTTACATTCCCGGCCCTTTGTGACTTTTTTTTATTTTGAGACAGGTCTACCTAAGTCACTAAGATGTCTGGCCTGGGCTTTAATTCACAATTCTTCTGCTTCAGTCTCCCAAGTGCTGGAATTACAGATCTGTGACACCATATCCAGTTTAGGAAAAGAGATTTAAGGTTTCTTTCACATCCAGGATGTCAGGAAGGTCAATTTCAGCTCATTTCTTCTGTATTTTACAATTGGGCTTTCCTTACAATACATTGGTCTTCTAAACAAAGCCTATTACAATGTCTCATTTCTCAGTTTAAGCCTAAAGATTAAATCCCAAAGGTTCTAACACATAAGTTGTCTTCTGTTATTCCGACCTGGAAAAACGTCCCAAGGCTAACTTCTGGGTATCCATATTTTTCTCCTATAGTTAAGTTTTTTTTCTATTCTTCTTTGACACTACCTCTTCATGATCACAAGGTTTATTCTGGGAAGTAGTCAGTTTTTCTGAGCCCAGTCAACTCTTGTGTCATCATTTAACAGGGATTCTGCCTCGGTTGGTATTCCAATTCTTGTTCTAATAATGTACTTGTTAATCATATCCTTTTCCTAAAACCAGGGGCTTCCTTTACTTTTGCCAGTACTTCCAACTCAAAGGAAATATAGAGTCCACAGGGGCCTGTAGGACATAGTGAGGATCCCTTGGTCTTCAGATGCTCTTGGTCTGCCCACCTGGATTTCCTTACCCCAGTTGCCTCCCATGTTAAAATACCCTCTTATTTGGGCTTTTGGTGATTAGAGTACTACATATTATTTTACTCTCAGACACTTTAGTGGTCATTAGAACTGTTCACTAGTATTCAGGTTCTTTGAGTAACAAGGTAGGAGATGACATTTCCTGCCCTCTTATAGTTAGGTTGGGCTATGTGGTTTTGTCGGCCAATAAAACGTGGTGTGAAGCCCATCGCTTCTGGATGGAAGCTTATTAATGGCTAGAGCAAGACACCGCAGCACTAGTAATTAAATCTTATGATCCCTACTGTGACGATCTTGAAAGCATATGTCTCAGTGAAGTCTCCACCAATCTAGAGACCTCAGTGACTACCCTGAGCAGAGTCTGTGCTGTGGATGTTGGGCTGAGCTCTCTAGATCCACCCATCAGGTACGACACATTCTTCCTCCAAAAACTGGAAATGCTGGTGGCTGACAGCTCGTGGCTGGGTCACTCTATGGGGGTTGCTCTTGGCTAAGATCGCATCCCTTCCCTAGGTGCAGCCCACATCCAGTAACAGGCTGATGGGACAGTATAGAGACCAGCCATCTGCCTCATTTTAGGATAGCCCTGGATGCCCAGCATCCCTAGCCAGAGCAGGACTGGCTAAAGTTTCAGGTGCAACTGCTGCAGTTAGCATCTCTGTGTCTAATCTTATCTCCCTCAGTACCACACAAGTTGCTCTTTTCTTTTTTCTTCCCCACAGAAGTTGTTCTTAAGAGGATTACCCAATAACCCCCTGCACAGAACTCTCAAGAGTAGTAGGGTCTGTTTCCTGGTGAACCCCATTTACAACAGGCCCCTTGATGACTGATATCAAACACGTAAAGTATGAGAAAAGCTTTTGTTGTAATAGGCAGTTGAGATGGGGGGGTGCTACCACCTAGCCCGTCCTGACTAGTACAGATATGCCAGACCTCACTTGCCCTATCAATCATTTGGCTTCATCAGACCTGTTTTGTGTAGTGGTAAGTCGTTGCCAAGTTCTAATTTTTCTTTGATATTCTTTCTCACTGTGATGGGACAACATAGCTCAACTGAGCCACTGACCTAGAACAAGAGGGTTGAGTATATAGTTGTTACGCCAGTTATTATTCCCCCTAAGTCAGTGATATGTACTTTTCCCATTTCCTAAGATTTTTTCCTCTTTTCTACACAATGTATTACACATTATAACATGGGTAAGGGCACTTAATATTTCTTACAAAATTTTATGCAATTAAGTTGAATAATCAAGTACTTGATCCCAGTATGAGGAACAAAAACAGTATACTACCAATTAATAAACCTTGTGCACATCTGTCATACTTAACTCCTTTTTCTCTGAGTGCTAGAGCTCATTCTTGAAAGCCAGATGTTAAAACAGTATCAGTTTATTTTAGGCCTTTTCCAGGAAAAGCGAAGTACAGTAGTACAACTAATGAATCAAAGAATATGCTTTTTTTTTTTTTTTAAAGTTTTACTATATAGGAAAAAATTTCTCTCTGCTTGAAGGGTAAACAGCATAAAAATATTTCAACTGAAGAGAGTCTTAGAATCTAATCACAGCAGATATTTACTATGATAACAGAAACCAGTTCAAGGAATGTGGGGCCTTATTTCCATCAAGCTCCGACGGGGAGGAGGAGTGGACGCGAAGGGGCAAGCACGGAGCCGACTCCAGCAGCCACTGCGCCCTCCCGTCGCCCCGCTGCCCGCTGCCGCGCGGTCGGCCCGGTCGTCCGAGCCGGGACACGCGCGGGTCGTCGGTGCCGGACTTCCGGGCCTCCCAGAGCGGCCGCGCCGCCTTCCCCTGCCCTAGCGGCCGACGGAGGCCACGCGAGCGGGGCCGGCTTTATTCACCGCGCCGAGGCCGCGGGCTGCGCGGAGAGGGCGTATGCGAGCTCGGCAAGCTCCTCCGGGCGCTATGGCGCGCGCGGGAGGCCGCACAAAAGGCCGGCCGCCGCGCCCTGCCCGCCGCGCCCACGCCACCCACGAGCGCGAGTTCTGCGCGTCACGGCGCCCGGCCGCCGCCGCCTCGCGCGCGCTCGACCCCACCCCGCCCGCCGGCCCGCCGCGCGAGGGCTCGCACCCGCGGCCGCGCCTGTGGGGCGGGCGGGGCGCGCAGGCGCAGTGCGGTCGGTGCCGTAGCCGCCGCCCGCGCTGCAGCGCAGGCCGAGCCAGACGGCCCGCAGGAGCCGAGACTGAGGAGGCGGCGGCAGCGGCGGCGGCGGAGGCGGGGCGACTCCGAGCCAGGAGCGCCGCAGACTGGCAGCCGCGGCGACTCCCCCCTTTGTGTCTGGTCTGCCCGGAGCCACTGGAACTGCTTCCCGAGAGGGCGCGGGTGTCGCGCTCCCACCCATCCCCGCCTGCGCCCCCGACGCCCGGGCCGCAGCGGCGCCCGCGTCCCGCCCGCGGAGCCCTGAGAGCGAAGCCGGGACTCAGCACGCGGCGGGAGGCCGGCGTCGCCCGCGGCCCCGAGCGCGCATCGGGCGTGTGCGGGAAGGCGGAGTGAAGGCGGCGCCGACGCGAGACTCGGAGGGCCCTGCGCGCCGGCCGCGGGCGATGCGACGCGGGCTGAGGCCCGCCGCCCGCCCGGCCTCCAGCTCCCCGGCGGTCCGGGGCGCGCCCTGACCCGGCCCGGCCCTGGCTATGCTGTCGCCCCGACCCGGGCCTGCCTGCGACCTCGTGACGCTCGGCGCGCAGTGACCGCGGTTCCCGGGGCGCCCCCTTCCCGCCGACATGCCTTCCGCGCGGGCCGCCGCGGCGCCCGGCCCCCGGCGGGCGAGGCTCCCCGGGCGCGCGGGGGCGCAGTGAGGGCGCCGGGCGCGGCATGAGCGCTCCGCGCGGCCGCCCGCGCCGCCTCCCGTCCTCCCTGACCGCGCCGAGGTGCGGCCGGAGCCGCGGGCGCCGGCGAAGACAGCCAGGCCCGGCCGGCTCGCCCGCCCGCCCCGTCTGCTGCTGCTGCTGCGGCCTGCGGCCCGCCGGCCCCGGCATGTCGCCCTCGTCGCCGCGGCCCTGGCGGCGGCCCTGGCTGCTGTGCGCCCTGCTGCTGGCCAGCTCCGCGGCCGGTGAGTACAGGGTGGCGTCCGGGCCCCTCGCGACGCGGCCGCGGCCCTGTCCCCGTCCCCGTCTCCCTCCCGGCCCTTGGCCCCGTCTCCGTCCCCCGTCCCCTATTCCC
>PVJO010020928.1:0-31058 GCA_004026905.1 Hystrix cristata
AATAAAGAATTCTGAAAACAGTGAGAGATAAGAAATATACCCTATTCAAGAGCGTCCTTACATGGCCATCAGCAGAAAGCCTGCAGACCAGGAGAGAATGAGATTTAATAGGGACATGCACTCCATAACAATGTCTTAGTCAATGATGGACCACATACATGATGGTGGTCCTATAAGATTAATTTGCCTAATGATATCATAGCCAATTTAGTTTTCCAAAGTACACTCTACAATGTTTTCACAGTGACAAAATCACCAAAAGACACATTTTTTCACAATGTCCCCCTGCTGCTGTGAAGACATGCTTGCATTCAAAGTGTTGAGGGAAAAAAATTGTCAAGCAAAAATACTTAACCCATCAAAGCTATCCTTCAGAAATGAGAGAAATAAAAATTTTCCCAGGTAAACTAAGCTTAAGAGAGGTCAACACTAGTGGGATTACCTTACAGGAATTCCTAAATGGAGTTCTTTCAGCTGAAATGAAAGGCTGATAATTAATAATATAGATCATATTAAAGTAAAAATTAATGATATAAGGAATACATAGTCATATTCAGAATACTATAATATTGTAAGAGTAGATTATAAACCAGTTTTATCTCCACCATAAAGATTAAAGACAAAATAATTAAAAACAACCGTAGCTACAATAAATTCATAAGTGATACAAATTTACAAAATGATCTACATTTCACATCAATTATAAAGATGTGGGGGGAGTAAAAGTGTAGAGTTTCTGTATGTGGCTAAAATTGTTATTATTAGCTTAAAATAGCCTGTTGTAAATATGTTTTATATAAGCCACATGGTAACCACAAAGCAAAAAGCATAGTACTTTCCCAAAATATAAAAAAAAAGGTTCAAAGCATACCCTACAGGAAATTATCAGATTACAAAAGAAAGCAGAAAGAGAAAGAAACAAAAGATCTATAAAACAACCAGAAAACTACAAAGTACTGGCAGGAAGTTCATACCTATCAATGTTACCTTGAATGTAAATGGAAAAAGTTCTCCAATCAAACAATATAGAGTGACTAAATAGACTGAAAAACAAGACAAGTATATGGTTCCTACAAAAGACTAACTTTACTGATAAGGACACACAGACTGAAAATGAAGGAATGGGAAGATAGTCCATACAAATATAAACCAAAAAACAGAAGTATGTATATTTCCATCAGAAAAAAAAACAACTTTAAGTCAAAAATTTCTAAAAAGAGAAAAAGGTCATTATATAATGATAAAGGGGTCAGTTCTTCCAGACAATATAAAATATACAAATCCAACAGCAGAGTACCTACGTATACAAAGGAATTACTAAATGATCTGAAGGGAGAGACTGACAACAGTACAATAATAGTAGGGGATGTTGATAGTTCACTTCAACAATGAAAGATCATGTAGACAGAAACTAAATGAGGACACATTGGACTTGAATTACACTTTAAATAAAATGAGCCTAACAGAAATATACAGAACACTCCAACCAAGAACAAAATACACATTACTCTCAAACACACACAGATCTTCTTCAGGATAGATCACATGTTTAGCCACAAAACAAGTTTTAATGAATTTTAGATAGTTAACATTATATCAGCAGTCTATTCCTAACACAATGGCATGAAACTAGAAATCAGCAATGGCAGAAATCTTAGAATATTCACAAATATGTGGAAATTAAACCTGATCTTGAACAAGAGTTGGGTCACATAAAAGGAAAATTTATATATCGCAGGAATGTAAATTAGCACAGACATTATGAAAAACAGTATGGAAGATCTTCAAAAAGCTAAAAATAGAACTTCCACGTAATATAGCTATACAAACCCTGGCTATGCCCAAAGGAAATTAACTCATTAAAAAAAAAAAAGACACCAGCATACTCGTGTTTATTGCAACGCTATTCATAATAACCAAGACGTAAAATCTGCTTAGGTGTCTGTCAATGGAATGGATAAAAAATGGTATATATACACAATGGAGTATTATTCAGCCATAAAGAAGAATGAACTCATTTACAAGAAAGTAGATAGAACTGGAGATTATCATGTTAAACAAAATTGGGAGGGCAAGAGAGTATAGTAGACAGAGTAGGTATGATCAAGGCATGACATATGCATGTATGGAAATGACACTGTGAAATTCATTAATTTGTACAATTAATATGATTGAATAATAAAAAGAATTCAAAAGGTGAATAAAAAGTTGCCTAGAGAGAAATGAAAATGAAAACATACCCACATTAATGGGAGTCAGCACAAGAAGTACTAAGAGCGAAACTTAGAGCAATAAATGCTTATATAAAAAATGAAGAAACATCTCAAACAATTTAATATTTCCCTGAAGTAACTATAAAAAGGTTAGCAGAAGAAAGAAATAAAGATCAGAGCAGAAATAAATGAACTAGGCACTAGAAAAATGACTCAAAATTTTTTTTAAAATCTAAATTTTTTGGGGGGGAACCAAATGAAATTAATAAAAATCAGATCTCTCTCTTTTCTTTCTTGAGCTAAACTAATGAAATAAAAGGGAGAAAAATAAAATCAGAAATGAAAGAGGAGACATTACAACAGATAACACAGATATACAAAGGATCATAAAAAATTACTATGAACAATTACATGCCAACAAATTAGATAATTTAGAAGAAATAGATAAATTTCTAGACATTCATATAACCTACCAGGATGGAATTACAAAGAAACAGAAAATCTGAACAAATAATAAGTAAGAGTGAACTGGTAATTTAAAAAAGTCTTCAATAAAAGAAAAGTCCAGGATTAAATGGCTTTTAGACGAACTATACAAAACACCTGAATAAATCCTTCTCAAACTCTCCCAAAAATTTGAAGTGTAGAGAATACTTCCAAACTTATTTTATGAAGACAGTAAGTAAGACCCTGTTATCAACAGAAGACCAATATCCCTGATGAACACATGTGCAAAGATTATCAACAAAACACAAGCAAACCTAATTCGACAACACATTAAAAAAATAATTCATCACAATCAAGTATGATTTGTTCGTGAGATGCAAACATGGCCCAATATATACAAATCAATTAATGTGACACACCATATTAACAAATTGAAGAATAAAAACCATAAGATCCCCTCAATAGATGTAGAAAAACATTTCACAAAATTAAATACCCTTTCATGATTAAAAAAAAACCCAGATTAGGTACAGATGAAACATAACACATTAATGGCCATATATAACAAATTAAAAAGTAACATTATACTCAACAGTGACAAACTAGAACTTTTTCTTTAAGATCAGGGACAATATAAAAATTCTCACATTTCTACTTATTTTCAGCATAGTACTGGATATCCTAGCCAGAGAAATTATACAGAAGACAGAAACAAAAGATACTAACAGAAAAAGAATAGGTGAAATTGCTTGTGTTTGCTGGTAACAGGTATAGAAAATCCTAAACACTTCCTAAAAAACTGTTAGAACTGATAAATTCAGTAAAACTGCAAAATACAGAATCAGTGTCATTTCTATACAATAGTAACAAACTCTCTGAAAAAATATTAAGAAAAATCACATTTACAATAGCAGAAATAAGGCTGAGGATTTAGCTCAGTGGTTAGAGTGCTTGCCTTGCAAGCACAAGGCCCTGCATTCGATCCCCAGCACCAAAAACAAAAGCGAAACAAAACAAACAAACAAAAAAATAGCAGCAATAAAATATTTAGTGGGGATAAATTTAATAAAGGAAATAAAAGCCCTGTACAGTGTACTGAAAGAAATTTAAAAACCTAAATAAACGGAAAGATTAATATTGGAAAAATTAATATTGTAAAATGTCTGTATTTTCCAAAACTATCTACAGATTGAATACAATCCCTATCAAAATATCAATATCTTGTTTCTACAAAAAGTAAAACAATCTAAGTTCCAGTAAAATAAAAAAGACCCCAAGTAGCCAAAACAATCTTGAGCAAAAAGAACAAAGCTGTAGTCATCACATTCCCTGACTTTAAAATGTATTATAAAGCTTTTGCAATCAAAATAGCATGATATTGGCACAAAGACAGATACTGACCAGTGAAACAGGATAGAAAGCCCAGAAATAAAGCCACACATCTATGTTCGATTGATTTTGAACAAAAGTACTAAAAACACAACAGGAAAGGACAGCTTCTTCAGTAAATGGTCTTGAATATCCACATTCAGAGGAAGGAAATTTGATACTCATCTCACCACAAATGCAAAAGATCAAGTCAAAATGGATTAAAGACTTAAATTTAAGACCTGAAACTCTAAAGAAGAAGAAGAAAACATAGAGGAAAAGTGTCACCACCTTGGCCTGGATTATTATTATTATCATTTTACTACACAGGCCTCAAAGCATAGGCAATCAAGGAAAAATATACAAGTGGGATTGCATCCATCTAGAAGGCTTTTGCACAACAAAGGAATAAGTGAAAAAGGTAACAGACAACCCACAGAGTAGACATTTGCAAACAATTCATTTAACAAGGAGTTAATATCCAGAATACATAAGAAACTGAACAGCAAAACTTGGTTTAAAAATGGGCAATGGACCTTTCTCGACAGACATTTCTCAAAAGACCTACAAAGGGCCAACAAGTTCATGAAAAATGTTCAGCATCACAAATCATCCAGAAAGTAGAAGTTAAAGCTACAATGAGATATCACTTCAAATCTGTTAGACTATTATCAAAAAGAAGGAATATAAATATTAGCAAGGGGGGCACAGAAAAAGAAACACTTGTATGCTATTGGTGGGCATGTAAATTGGAAAGGCCATTATGAAAAATGACATGAAAGTTCACATTAGTTAAAAACAGAACTACCATATAATCCAACATTCCCATTTCTGGGAAACGAAACAAAATCAATACGTTATAGGGATTCCTTATACTCCCGAGTTCACTGCAGCATTATTCAGAATAGCCGAGACATGGATGTTGTGTCCATCAGTGGATGTATGGAAACAGAAAACGTGGTATATATACACAACAGAATACTACAAAGCCTTAAAAGACAAGAAAACTCTATTGTCTGTGACAATAAGGTTGAACCCGGAGAACATTAACGTAAAATGAAACAAACCAGGCACAAAAAGACAAATACTATATAATCTCACTTATACATACAATATAATAAACTAGAACTCTATAATATGAAGTGAAATAAGTCAGACACAGAAGGTTAAATAGAAGAAGGAAGAATAAGTGAGGACGGAATGTTAATTAGTTTGATTTAACCATTCTACATCACGTACTTACATCAAGTATCACATTATAACCATAAATGTATATAATTGTGATTTGTCAACTAAAAATAATATTAATAAAAATTCTTCAGTAATTGTACAATGGTCATGTAAGAGAGTAACATTAGGGAAAGCTGGATGAGTGGCATGTGGAAACCCTTATTGATTTTGCTACTTTCTGTAAGTCTAAACTTACTTCAAAATTGAAAGCTGAACACATCCTTTTGGTGGCAGTGTGGAGGATGAGGTGGAGGAAGTAAGTTAGAGAAGGGTACTGCGCCAGTCCCTGGTAAGGAGGGTATGAAAACAGCCAGGATCTGTGGGCCTAGAGAAAAGAGGGTGGATGAGAGAAATCTGGGAGAAAAGGCAGGGCAAATACAAGAACAGTTTCTAACTAGATGTGGTCTTCTGGCCGAATAATAAGATTTTCAAACAAACTATAACTCATTCTTTAACTCCCATTCCAGTGGATTACAAAGCACTACTGCTGTTTCCAGGACCAGAGGAGGTGGCTGGGACTGTTCATGAGCACACCACAGTTTTGTGTACAAGGAAGGAAGAATAAGAAAGGAATCACTGGGCCCTGCAGGAACTCACTATTAGGTTGGGCATTTCATGTTTCCTGCTATTGTGAGTGTTTCCTTGATATAGTAGCCTTAAGAAAGATTCATGAAGTGAGTGTTGTATTAAACTCTTGTCTCAGAATGCTAGTTCTCAGTGATTCTCAACCTTGAATAAAATCCGTTTTTCCCTTCATTGTTCGATCAGTTGCGGTGACCCTGAAGACATCCGCTAGATTAAATAGAGGGTAACTCTTCCTTAAGGAAGACATCTAGAAATATGCCTTATCAAGCCATTTCCTGGTAATTATTTTTCTTTTCTTTTAATTCATGACTAACCACATGATGGTGATAAAATTGGCTGACTCTGAAATATTTAGACGTTTAGTCTGATAGAATGCTCCAGAATGACTTATTTTGTGGGTTGGATTTCCTGAATTAAGTATGTTGCTGTCATCCAATTATTTTGCTGTGAACCACTCTAAAAGTGTGAACTTTTCCAATAACATTAATTACTTTGAAAGATTTGATGTTTGTCTTTTTAAAAGTACCTCAAAGCAGAAAAGGATCCAGATACATATTAAAAATACAAATTCTGTATTTTACATTATATGATTAGATGTATTTTTTGAATGATTTAAGAAATTAGAAGAAAATTACTTTGGAAGCTATTAATATTGTTACGCAAATCTTAAGCTTGTTAAAGAGAGACGGAAAGAGCCAATTAAGAACGCTTACTGGGGGCTGGAGGCACATGTAGCTTGAAGGTAGAGCACTTGCACAGCATATATAAGGCCCTGGGTTTGATTCCCAGCACCACAAACAAGCAAAAAAATCTCCACAAAAACCATAAAACAGAACAAAAAAAACTCTTCCCGTATGCATAGGATAATAAATGCTACAGGCAGAGTAAGATGAGAAAAAAATCAAAATGAAAGAATACATAGGGATTGGGGATTTAGCTCAGTGGTAGAGCATTTGCCTAGCAAGCGCAAAGCCCTGAGTTTGATCCCCATCACACCCCCCCCCCGCCAAAAAAAGCATAGTCCTGGCCCTCAAGGACTTATAGGAAGTGAGATGAAAGCATATGTTTCTGTCTTACCCATCTATAGAAGAAAAACAGAACTGATTTCAAGGTCAAGGGAAAATCAAATTGAACATTTTGAAAGAATACATTTAAATGGTAAATATGAACATATTTATAAACATCAAAATAATAGTAATAATGATCCAAAGTGTAAAGAAAAAGATAAAATGTAATCACTAAATGTCAGTCAGATGAAACTCCAGCCTCCAGGAAAGCTGTAGCCAGCTGATGGAGATTGGATTTCTTGATTTTGTTCCCGGAACGTCTGACCCTAGTGATGACTTTGATTTACTACTTAGCCAGTGGAAAAAGGAGCAATGGAAGTTAATCTGCTGGATAACATAGTTGCTTGAATTTTTAAACCAGAAATGTCTGAATCTCTGATTCCTCAATCAAGGGTTACAGGCAGATACTTCCCAGGCCATCAGACTGACAGCAGTAACATTGAAATGTTTGCCAAAACTTTAAAATGAAATATGGCTGGAAGACTAACATAAGCGGGCCCCAAATGGGCTAGAGAAATTATTTTCCTATCTTTTTCTCCATATTGTAGTCCATCAAAAAGAGCCGAAGTTTGCTACTGTACAGAAAAAAACAAATCAATAAGAAGTTTTCTGACAGGGCATTGCAGTTAGTTTATTCTAAGCAGTAGGTTTTAATCCCTAGTAGACTAAGGGTAGATTTTGTTGTACACTTTTGACTACTGAACTTAGGGTTTTTGAAAGGAAAACATTCCAAAGAACCACAGTGAGTCAGCAAAAATTCTGAAAAGACTGTGTATATTTTCTAAAGCATATTTTTTTTAAAAAAATCACATACAGGGGAAAAGTGTAGAACATGTACCCACAAGAGCTAAATTTAAAAAAATGTGCGTAGCAGTGAACACATGCATAGCATATGGATGCGGCTGACGGAAGAGTTCCTGGCCTCCGTTCAAGACACCACTCACAGCAGATGCACTGTCATAAATTTGAGCGACACAAGCCACATCCTCACTGGTCAGGTTCCAGTCACTTGACTTGAGTCCAGTAATGGTAGATGCACTCTGGAATTCCAGCTTTCATTTTTGGTAACAGGGAAGAGAAATTCCTATAATAAAAAGCCAAAACACGCAGATTCCAGACAAATATGCAATAATTCACTTCTTAGCTCTTTCGAGACATTGGCAACTTCCATTTTGGCTTTCTTTCTGTCTTTCTTTCTTTCTTTTTGTCTGTCGGTCTTCTGTCTGTCTTTCTGTCTTTCTTTTTGCCTAACAGATTTTGATCATTGCCAGTCACTTGAATTCAGTAGTATAGCAAGGATGGACAGAAAGACTTGGTAGAATTGCCACGCTTTCTAGGATTAAATAATACTTCTTAAATAGCTTAAATGGCTCTGAATATAACATGCCCTTCTTGTTCTTTTATGGCCAAAACAAGAAAAATAAAATAAGAGAAAATGTACTGCATTTACTTATTTGCAAGTGGGTTTGGGGGTCTTCACTTAAAATCATGACATATGGGCTCCAACACTTTTAGCATATTTACAAAATATGTAAATGTCTTACAATTCAATATTTTACAATTCAAATCAAATATCTGAATCACTTCTATATGGACCTAATGGTGCACTAGTTTGTTAAAGTTCTCTGTTGACTGACTCAGTGATTGCAGGCTTTTGTGATAACAGGTGCAGCATTCAGCCAGACCAGCAACTGGTAAATGTACCATCTCAACAAATCAAATAGATGGTCATCTTGCATCCTCACTGGATCGGTAGAGCAGATGTTAGAAAGGAGGAGTCTGCTTTGCAAAATCCTTTTGACAAATAATTCGATAACTTTGGCAGAATTGAATCTGCTAATTTGATTCTCAGATTTCTAGGTGGTGGAACAGTACCAGATGCCTTGCAAAATATTAGCATCCATGTTTAATAGCTCTCACCACATCCTGTTCACTCCTCTTTGTGGAACTTCATATTAAATTAGATGCAGCTGTTGAATGAAAGATTCCTTTCCTTTTCCTATTTAGTATGACAACAATAGCAGAAATAAACATTTTATTTCCCAACTTTTAAGAATTCATTCTTTGGTTTTGACTTTTTTTTATAGAAGAGGGTTGGCTTGATCCAGTTGCTGCTCTAAAGACCACCTGATAAACAGGGACAAAACAAGCCTGGAGACCTACTTATTTTCCCCACTCTCCAGCACGACTCATTAAACATGCCTCAGGTACTCCTTTAAAATAATTGTATGTAAGTACATAATTCTAATTCTGGCAAATTACAATAGAATATTTAGTTTGATACATTTTAGTGAACTGTACATTAATCATATTTTGTTATTTGATTTTCATTGCTCAAGGAACAAAATTGGCATTTGTTGGTTATACAGTTTCAAAAGAGAAGAGAAAACATTGGGGAAAAAATGGAAGTTTCATTTCTGGTCTATATTACAGCCCAACCTCTAAAATTAGATTCCAACAAGTAATGTCAGAGTGACAGCTGTTACAATGATCTTTATTTCACACCCGTAAAGGAATGAAGATTTCCACAGAAGGCTTTGTGAGCATACCCATCACCCGTGGCCTTGTCTCAGTTATTTCCCATTGATAATCAAAGAAGTTTAATTTACCCTCCCTTCCTCCTTCCTACCTTTCCTCCCTTCTTCCTTCCCTTCCCTATGAGTTCTTTTGCCTTGAGCTTCCAAGTTATAAAGCACTATCATTTTTCAGCTGCCCACAGCGAAATAATGGAAAGAGGAAGTTGACTCTGTGCAGCAAACTTGTGCTCATGAGGCCCAGACTTTGGGATAGCTCATTCCAAGTTTATTTCCCTGAGTTATGCGTACCTGTGGATACAAAGTGCTTCAAAGGGCAAACCAGGAAGTGGAAGTCTGGAATAGGCTTGTTTAGGGCCTTTTAAATCTCTGTAGCCATTAATACTTTATTGACCACCCATGGAATAAGAAATACCTGTGTTGGCTTGTTCTAGCTAAAAAGATTCTTTCCCTTCAAAAGAGTCTCTGTAGAGCTGTCATTTCTTGCTGCCTCAAAAGACAAGACAGAGTGACAGATTGCCCTTTAATTCAACTCCATGGAAATGAGGCAAAAACTCTGACCATGACTAAATCCTTAGATTCAGCAAAGGAATGTGGGGCCATCAAGGAAAAGTTCTGCTGGCCCCAGGAGGACAGACTGTTGCTAAGTTTGCAAGATGTATTAGGTTGACAGAAAGGGAGTCCCCAGGAATGCATAGGTGACAAAAACTCTTACTATTTATTTATTTGGGTAAGAATTGCAGTACTTCCTTTAAAGAGGCTACCCTAAAAACAAATGTGGCCAGCTTTCTTACAGAGGAAAAGTGAACAGAAAAGTAGACCCACCAGCTACCAAAGGAATGACAGGCCACAAGTCTCAGAAGAGGTCTAGCACAACTATTTCAGCTGTCTTTCTGACTTCTGTGTGGGTGTCGCACACACACTTGTATATGTGTGAGCACACAGACACCCCCCAGCAACCTCTGCATTGCAATTCTGCTAAACTGTCTTGTATAGGACTTAGAGAAAAGAGAAGTGAGCATCAAAATAAGCTCCTCTGTCTCCAATCTTAATCTTAAATTACCTAGTTTAAATGGCACCATTAAAAAATTCAAAGTAATAACAGCAATGCTACTTCATTGTAAAGTATCTTTTTAAATCCATTTAAAATCATAATTTATATTTCAATCTTAAATAGATTTAAAAATTTCATGTGTTCCCCAAAACACATCTGTTAGTCTTTTCATATTCATTCTTAATTTTAAATAATATGTGCCATTATTATGGACCTGACTATTAAGTGCACTTGGCCCTGAACAGTGTGGTTCTAGTTTTATGACCTAGTTTTATGATTTTAAAACTCTAGAAACTGTCTTGCCCACAGTCTTAATTTCTGTTAAGCACCAATTTAATTTCTTTTAGGTCTCAGGCCTCTGGCGTCATGCTAATTTGTCAGGCTGCTGGCGTCATATTGATTGAGTAGTTATATTTGTAAAGACTTTGAACGAATAGCGACTTCATGTTTATTAGTTAGCTGGACAGGGTATGAATGAATGCTCAGCACGTTTCCCAAGTTCCAGCTTAGCACTTCATTTTGCAAACTCTTTTACACTGCTATTTTTGTAAATTATTTCTCACAACAGTCTTGTGAGATAGGCTAATGATGCTGTCCGGAAACTGCCTAGGTTTTAGAAAGGGTACATGATGTGCCCTGAGACAGTGGCAGAACTAAGATTAGAATTCACAGTTCCTGGGGCTCAGCAGCCATGTCTTGTCATCCATCTGATGTGTCCGCCCCTGCTTTTAATTATGTTAAGTTTCAGTGTCACGGCGGAGGAACAGCTTAAGGTAAAATAACACAGTTTAAATGGAAATGGACTCCATGTCTGTAAAGGCAGAGGCAGACATTTAGCAGCGTCAGGGCTGCTTCTTGTGGGGCTGGACGCTGTCTTCCCTCGGGAGCGCTCTAGAGCGCCTGTTGGAGCCATGACCAGTGTAGTCAGGATATTTGAGCTGGAAGATTATTTAGGTCAACTTCTTGTTTTGCAGATAAGGAAAGCCACATCTGGAGTGATTGAAAGATTTGCTGAAGGCATCAATACATGATTGAGCTACCATCAGGGGAAGAATTTGGGCCTCTAGGTGATGGCCCCAGCAGTCTGCCCTCTAAACCACCTTGTGTCGTAGCACTGGCTCCACAGACACCTTCCATGGCGTAAGAAAGTGAGTGGAGGTATTAGTCAGTGTCCACACAACATCGGACTGGGGGTTTCCTTGCTTAAATGAAGCCTAGAGTTTGATACTGCTTATAGCAGATGATGAGATTACAGCAAAGCAGCTGATGAGTAATGTTTTCTGTTTCACCAAGTAATACTACTTAAATTCAGAATGAATCAAAGCCTTCAAATGGTTAGTATACATAGCCAAAGTAAATTATCCAGGTCCCAAGTAGACTTCAGGGTCTGAATATGAGGGATAATAATTTATTATCTGAGTAAATTCTATTTCTTCAGGTTAGTTATCAATGTGTAAAAATGTTGAGTGGGAAGGCCTAAGTTAGAAAAAATAAGCCAGCACAGTATATGATTTTGAAGATGTATTCTGAAGACCAAGGTTTCTCCCACTTCAGTCACTCACGTCATGCAATCACTACCATTTTTACCATATCTATTTGTTTCCATTAAATTAATTTTTAGTATATGTAAATGTATAGTGCACTTTATAAAACTGTAAAAATGGAAAATCAGTATCATTTGCCGTAAGTTAAAATCTATTGGTCTGACTTGCATTTTGAATGGAACTTTTACTCTCACACAATTTTGTAAAGGCATACATTGATCATTTGGAAAACACTCTTTCACTGAGTTATGCAGATCTTCCAAATTTTAGCAAAAAAACATAGTTTTAAATATCACCACCAGTCACATCAGGGAAGTATTTAAGCACTAGAAATCTGTTAGCTCATGGTGGCAGAAACAAATTTTCCAAAATCCCCACTTTTGCCTGAAAGCTCCACTTTTATCATTGGCAACAAATACTGAAAAACATAATTTTGTCCTTGAATTGAGAGGTTCACATAGTTTGTTTTCAAGAAAATGTTATTAAATACCAAAGTTTCAATAATCATAGTTTTTCTACAAGTCAAACTTCCTCAAATCAAAGTTCATAAGTCTGTAAGTCTTCCTGGTAAACTAGTACTGCATGAAAATGGGGCTGGGTCATCTTGCAACCTACCCACACAAGGGCTTTTTCTTGAGCTCACCATTGTGCTTTTGTATGGAGCAGAAGTACTTTATGGGTGCACCCCATTTCACCACACAAAGTATTAACAAACATGTATTTGAGGGCTCAAATACAATGAAATGAGTAACTATGCTTCATTAAGGACACTTAAGTGAAATTGGTGATATCTTTATTTTTTAAAACTGGAAGCACATGGTATTGAGTAAGACAATGACTACAAGTAAAGTTTGGTGCCATTGACTTGATTTATAAAATCTAATGGACCAGTGGTTTTTTTATCATTTATTTAAATGTCACTAGTGCAAAAATCAATACTGAAGAAAAGACAAGTAATGTCTTGTTCGTACTGTGAAAAAGGGTTTGATCTCACAAAGTTCTGAAAGGATCTTGCTGACCCTCAGAGATCTATGGCCATGCTCTGAAACCTGACAATCTAGGCCAACTCCTAATTTCACGAATTAAGGGAAAAGGAAGGGTGTTCTGGTTTAGATCTTTTAAATGCCCCTCAAAAGTCTCAAGTTTTCAAAGGTGGGGCTTTGGCAACGTGATTGTGTCATGACAGTGATACACTCATCAGTGGATTGATTAGTCCATCGATGAGTTCATAGCTGAATGTTCTGTTAGGAGGTGGGGCCTGGTTGGAGGTGGGTCACGGGGTATGACCTGGAAAGACACATTCTTGTCCCTAGCTCTTCCTGCCCCACCCCTTTCCTGGCTGCCATGGGATGAACAGTTGTCTTCCACCAGCCCTTCCAGCATTATGTTTCTGCCTTAGAGCCACCCAACTCTGGACTACATCCATTGGAAACTGTGAGCCAAATAAGCCTCTCCTCCTTCAAGTTGTAAGTGTCAGGTACTTTGTCCTACTAATGGGAAAGCTGAAGAATACAGAAGGAGGCTCATATTTATTGAGTACCTTGTAAACATTGTATTATGGACTGAGCTGTGACTTTCTAAAATTCAAATGTTCAAGTCCCAGCACATAGAATGTAACTGTATTTGGAGACAGTGTCTTCAAAGAGGTCATTGAGTTCAAGGGAGGCCATCAGAATGGTGCCCTAATCCAATATATCTGATGTCCTTATTAAAGAAAGTAAGAGATACTTTCTTTATTAAAGAAAGTTAGAGTAAAGAAAGTAAGAGAAAGGAAGGGACACAAGTGCAAGAGAGTGAATCATGAAAAGAGCAGCAAGAGGATGGCCACCTACAAGTCAAAGAAGGAAGCCTCAGAGAAACCCAATTCTACTGCCACACTGATGGTGGGATTCTAACCTCCAGGACTTTGGAAAAATAGCTCCCTGTTGTTTAAGCCACACCCAGTCTGTGGTATTTTGTTATGGCAGGTTTAGCAGACTAATACATGTTGCTGTTTATTTGTCATAAAAACTTTGGAGGGCATATTTTCATCCTCATTTTAGGGAACAAGGAGTGGAAGTTCAGAAGATAGGTAATTAGGCCAAGTTTATGCAGTAAGAGAAGGAGCCAAAATTGAAATCCAGATGTGACCATAAACCCAGGGGTCCCAAAGCCAGTCAAACACGAGCTCATGTAGGTTCTCAGTCCTCTGTCTATGACACCAGGTTGTCTTGTAAAAGTAAGGATGTTATTTCCTACCAGTGATCCTAACAAATGGGAAACCTACATTGTAATAAATAATTTCTGGTATCAGCACAATGTAAATATTACCTTAGTTAATGCTTTTGCAAAAATTTTTCTCTCCTTAATGGACAGTGCCATTTTTTGTGGGGTTTTTTTTGGTTGCTGTTTTTAACTATAGTTATAAATAGAGATCAGCATGACTCGAACAGAATTTTATTACAACTAGGAACTGTAACAACGAACCATACATTTCTTTCTCTAATAAACATGTCTGCAGGAGCTAATACCAACAATGTAAGGAAATAAATAACCTAACCCTCTTGCTTGGACCTGTGACCTCTCTGCTTGTCCCTGATGGGCAAGTAGGGATATTGGCTCAGCAGCCTGCGTTCACGGGAGGCTGACTTGTTTCTCCACTTGATAGCTCTGTTAACTTCTCTGGAGGGGTGGCTGAAAGTCCAGCATCGAACAGCTTTTAGCACCAAGGTTTCATCCTAATCTCCCTCAAATACAGCAGTAATGAAGCAACTGTGCATCCTGCTTTAATAAATATCAGTCAAAGTGAGGCCTGTGATCTCCTCCTTCTAATGGGCAGTGTGCTAAGGCCTAGACCGATGCGATCCCTTTTGTGCAATGCTCTGATCAGGATGGACGCTCCATCCTTTGGCAGAGAGCAATTTTAAATGCTTTCTCTGTGCAGCTTGCCACTTGCATTAGAATTTTGATGGCCAAGGATTTTAAGCTTTGTTGGTGAATTTCTAATCCTTTCGAAGTCCCTGCTTCAGCTGATGTCTTATTTTTATGCATTTACAATTAATTCAATTGCTTTAAAAAAGTTCACACCTGCTAAGTACAAAGTGTAACATCAGACTCCAAGGGTCTTAGGATAAACAAGACATGGCTTTTGCGCTCAAAGAAATTTTATTGCCTTAAGATTAAGTTTGGAATGCCACTGTCTTCTAAGCCTGTTTTATTTTGTGTATAGCATGTTTCAACATCATATATTTCCTTATTTGTTAATATAGTTTTACATATTTGTTAATATGCTTAGTGGCCATTTCTTCAAACAGATGAAACGTTTGTCTGCTTTGCTCATCACCATGTCATGAGACCCAGAATTGTGCTTGATACCTGGAGATATCCACAAAGAATGAATAGTCCAAGCAACCATAGCAAGTGTTGGTATAGCATACTACATAGGTCTAAGTGTCCTGAGAGCATTATGCCTTTTTTTCTTCTAAAAACACTAGTATACTGACTGAGTTAAAAGACAGATACTAACTTAGCCTGTACATTTGAATTTTCTTAGAAGAGATTTTGGAGCATCTGTTAGACTCCATACGAAGCTGCAATGTTCTAACGTCTGGAACAATTTCCATAGATTCTCAGTGGAGCAAAATGTTTTCCTAAGAATTCCCTTTGTAACATTCTTTGAGTTGAAAAAGTAGAAAACATTTTCATGTGGATAAACCATACTCTTCATAATCCAGTGCTCCAAAACATCTGCTGTGACACTTTCACTTTGTAAAATTTAAAAAACTTGTCAAGTGGCCCTTGACAAAAATCCTCTGTGTAAAGTATTTTTACCATGTTGAGAATTGGCTATATATCAGAATTGGCTTTTGCCTTTCACGTAACTTCTGTGGCAAACATTCTGTCTCCAAAATCATCTTTTCCACACCTGTCGAGAATATACATCTCCTTATGATTTCTGGCATTGGAATAAGAAAAACAACTGATATTGACTGGGTAATGCAGTTATGGAGTCTTGGATCTTTGACTTACAGACTTGATTCTACACACACAACATGCACATGGCCATGTGCATTTGTGCAATTGTGAGTGGAGGGATGGTGTTGGGTCTCTGCAGAATGAGAACACCTATAGTTTTCCTGTGCCAGATATTTCCCATATTTGGCTGACCTGATATGACAGTAAGAATACTACAAATCCTTTATAGCTTTAATTGTTGAGAATGTTACAGAAAATTTCATTAACTATGCCCTTTTTTTTTAACATTAAACATCTTGTTCAGAGGTACTCATAGAATATTTTTAAAGGTCTCTGCATATAAGGATCCTCAACAGCAAGTCAGAAAATTTCCTATTTCAGCATTAACATATGGTGCTGCCCTGCAGCATAAGCAGCAATGTCCTCACGAGACTATTGATTTTGCTTGTGAAATATAAATCCCTAAACAGTGACGGATGGGCTGGTGAGAAGTGCTTCTTTAATAATTCAATAATTTCATTAAATAATCTGGTCCTAAGTGAAATAGAGGTGGTGACAGACCTGACTGTGGAACACATTTAAGTCTCATATAAAAACAGAATAATGGGGCAGTTTTGTTCATGTTTATTTTGTTTGCTTCAAGATAAAGTGGAGTCTTTCAGCATATGAATTTTCAGAAACAGGGCAAATGATTCTTCAGTGTACCTCACAGTAGCCATTTTAAGCTCAGCGTGCTCAAATTCAAGGTGAAGGCTTGGTTCATTTGCTTACTAGGTGAGCTTGCACATTGATTTATTTTGTGGGCTCCTATTTAACTTTCTTTTTACTTAGCAGGTTCTAGAATAAACTTTATGTAGGTAGTAGATTACTTAGCAGATTCTAGAATAAACTATATGTAGGTAGTAGATTCCAACTCAGAACTCTATTACAGCTAACAATGACATGTTACCCAAAATATTCTTCTGATGTGCCAGAAGCAATAATCAACAAGAAATTCTAAGAAACAAACAATCAGAGGGCTGGAGGTAGAGCTCAGCCCTAGACTTGCCTAGCATGCACAAGGCTCTGGGTTTACCCCCAGCACCCCCAAAAGCAAAACCTGAAACAAAATCACAGAAATTCCTGGAAACACAACTAGAATTAATCCAAGTGTAATTTTATGCAGTTGTATGCTTGTTGTCTATGCAAGACAAAGTCCTATGGAATCAAATGGATTTACTTTACCTTGATTTACTTCAGAAAGAATTTTAAAACAGCAAATATGTATATATTACATTTGTTTTTAAAAGGAGATATAAATCTGTATACTTTTTAATCTTTATAAGGGTCTCATAGATTGTCAAAGAGATGTTAAAGTAATACAATTAAGGGTCAGAGAGTAAATACATGTACTATTTTTTTTGTAAATACATGTACTATTTATATATTTATTTTTGTCACCATTCAGAAAGCTCAGTTTGATATAGTAATGTATCCTAATGGGCAAGTAGCTATTAATTAAATAAATAACCCATTATAATGACTGAAAAATGAACTGTCAGTACGAGGACAGTCTACAAATATTGTTGAAGAATAGTAATTAACTTATAGTCTCTCGTGGTGGCATAGATATTTGTATTTATGTTGCAGGTATTTGAGTTAGTGATGCCAAACTAATTATACTGGCAACTATTTAACAAATCTCTCAATCATAAACAGGGCTGTGCTGGGCACTGGAGAAAAAAACCAAAAAAGTAGACATAATCTAGATTCTCTGAGAAAATATACTGCAGTTGAGGGAGGTAAGACATAATAAATTGAAAATATACTGATTGTACATGTCAACATATTAGGAATCTTTAAAGGCATTAAATTGTAAACTCTTTACCACTTTTATCATCATCCATCACATCTTACTAACATCTGTTGAGGACTACTAGGTAAGAAAAAAATAATGCTGGGGCAGAGCTACCAAGAAGGTATAAATCTTGGCCTCTGAATAGGAAGCCAATAATTTAATTTGGAAGACTGTTAAATGAAACCATTGCCAAAGCAGAGTCCTGTGGATGGAAAAAGGAAAGATGGCTCAGATCTAGGATTTTCTGGAAAGTTTTGTGGAGTAGGAGAACTTGAATTTGAAGGACAGGTAAAATACAGCTAATGGGGGAAGGAGGAGGCAATGGCTCAGGCGGAGGCTGTGGTCAGGGCCAGCTCTGTCACGGCATGTTGTGGATAAGGCCGGAGAGGAGGACTCCTATGATTAGGATAACTCTGTATGGGTCCTGTGGAATTGGACTCAGCTTTCCTGAGGGGAGTGATAGAATCCAAGTGGTTTTAGGAGGATTCCTGAGAGTGAAGGGTGCCACGGTGTAGGGAGTTTTGGAAGCTAGAGGCAGCAAGACTAGATAGAGGTCCTTGTGAGGGGATAAGATCTGAACATGCCTTTCTAAATCATACCACAGACTCCTAAGGCATAGGGGCAATGCCCTGCTTTTCCTTTGTTTGCTTTCTCTTACCTTACTTTCTGTCCATAATGCACAATACAATGTAATAACCCACTGTAGAGCCACTAACTTATGAGACTATCTGAAGATAGGTCCTGACCTGTTCCACTGGTAACTGTACTTGGCCTCTTGGAATAAGAATGCCTCATGAATAAAACAAAGTCAGAGAAACCTAAGAAGATGCAAGCAAAGGTCATTTTATAGTGAGGTGATAAATTCTGTGACTGATATCAAAGCTTAGGCTAGTCCCAAGCAATCATTATTGAATTACTTGGTCATAACAACTAGAGGTGAACAAAATATGCATTCTAAGCACAATGCAAATGCAAATTACTAGCTTCTTGAGATCTGATAAAAAAACTTACGTTTTAATTAAACTGTGACCAAATTAATTGAAAGTTACTGTATTGTGTGATAGGTAATTATCAACTAGACCTTTATTTATGTTGCTCAGTATCCTCATTTTTTATCTTCCTTTTTGGAAAAAGTAAAAGTCCTTTTAGCCTTTTACTTATTTATAAGCCAAAAAATTAAGTTAGCAGAATGTATTAAAGATTACTTTAAGTACAATCATGGAAGCCTTGATTTTTCTGTCTCCAACTATATTTTAAATTCTCAAGGTAAGTTTTACTGTGGCACATCTATTTTTTTTATCATGAGCTTTTTATAAAATGTGGTAATAATAGCAACTAATAATGTTGACAATAATGATAGCTGTCACTTCTCTCTATATTCTTAGGATCATTTTGTGCTGAATATTCACAACTGAGTCATAACTATCTGTGTTAAAGGATTGTTCCTAGGTTTTATTTATCTTGTTCAGCAAATAAAGAAGCCTTTTAATTCAATTGGTTTCTTGGATGATTTGTCTCTCAGTGTGATTAATCGATGGGAAGTAGGGGTCTAATTCACATTCTCACTTAAGTCAATAGAGATGTTGAGAACAGTTGTGGTTGTTTTGGAGATAAAACAGGATCACTGACTAAAGAATAATTTCTTCTTGTTTTTGTCCCTTTACTTTATTTTCCTCAGCAGGCTTTCTGGTAACTGATCCTCCTAGCTACAGAAGCCTACAGGGAGTGGAGAGGTAGCTAACAATTTCTCTTCATTAGGCAGTGTCCATTAATGTTGTTATATCTCAGCAACAATTGATATATACCCAAAGGTGATCTAAATGTAGGTTAAATGATTGGCACTTTGTTTCCCTTCGTATCTGATGCTTTCTAAAAAGTGCTTTGTGACCAGTGTCTAACAGAAGTTTCACTGAGTCTAAAGCTGGAAGCAAGTGAGGGAGCTACACTATTCATTTTCAGGCTATTCCTGTCCCTCCATGTAGACAGGCGGGGTTGTTTCTCTTGGTCAAGGTATCCAGGCAGGACGATTCTGCAACAGCTCTAGGACATCCATTTCAATGTTAATATCCCTCATGGCCAAGAGAAAAGTAATTTGGCTCATATA
The DNA here is from genome assembly GCA_004026905.1 of Hystrix cristata. NCBI lineage: Eukaryota > Metazoa > Chordata > Mammalia > Rodentia > Hystricidae > Hystrix > Hystrix cristata. Next base: position 19,938 of record PVJO010020928.1, read on the forward strand.
TAATCTGGTTCCTCCTTGTCTGTGTTGAAAGCCTTTAATGACCCGGTGTTTTCTCTCAGCAGGGCTAAGGGTATTCTGTCAAAACACCATGATGGATTATGCACTTGGTGACCTTCTGTGACTTTTCTGCAAGCCTAAGAGAGTAGAATGAAAAGGTGGCGAAGAGGCAGGGGAATACCCCTATTCGCCATGCTTGCCATCCAGGCAGCAGAACAAGGTTCCCAGAGGAAGAGCTGAATGAGACGCTCCCTCCTGCTTCCCTCCTCTCCCGACAGCCCCTCCCTCCAGGGAGGCCTTAGTCGACACTTTGGAAATGAGTCCTACTGGGCTTACTCTCCATTTTGAAAGCTTAACAAAAAGAGAAACTACTTAAGAGAAGGAAGGAAAATCTCTGGGCTCAGGAGTTGCTACTTTAAAGACTCTTGCAAGTTTAACTACAGGGAAAACTTGCAGATTTCCTAGAATACTTCCTCTGATACGAATTAGAATACATTCAATGTTAAATACCTTTTGCTTTTTACATACTTGATTTGAGTCCGCTCCCCCATAGGTGGAAAAAAAAAGTTCACTACATTTCAAGGAACTTAGTAAGTGGCTGTGAGAACTGAGTCAAGTTTACTCATTTGGAAACCGCTCAGGTGAAAAGAACACCTCTTGGCTGTAAAAGAGCACTGCTCACACTCTTTTAAGCTGTCTGCAACAAAAAGAGAACTTTTAGTGTGTACAGAAGTAAATGTAGAATTACAGACACGGAGAAGGTTGCAGGTGACACTGTGGCTAGACCCAATTTAAATTTGCAACCCATTTATTCACAAGAAACACTGTCATCAAGTCATGAAACAGCACATTTGAAATAGTAAAGCTATTAAACTTGTATTTGTGCTATCCTACGCTGGCCCTCATACTTATGAGGTATGGGGTGTCCTTCCTTTCATCCAGGCTGAAAGCCAGATCACGCCATTCCTCTAAATCCCCAGCACCTGACACAATGTCTGGAAAACAACTGTGGAATGAACAAAAGGAACACAGAAACTGCCTTCTGATAGGTTTACTTGGGAAAACCAAGTAAACCTATCAGAATAGGTTTATAAGTTTTGTTCTACTTCTCAGAGAGAGAAAAAAAAGAAAGTGTAGTTTTTACTCAAGACTGTTTCTGTTGAAGACCATAGAAATTTATGGAATGAGCGAGATGAGGACGAAGTGGAAGAGGAAACAGGAGAAACCACTGTGAACCTCACCACAGTTTTGGCGGGAGGGGCCTTTTAAAAAGTTGGTTTCTGCTAGGCACTTGCCAAGAGAGATTTTGGCTAGGTCACTGAGCATAGGTGTAGTAAGTTCCCTTCCTTGTCCAAAGTGCAGGAGGCGGGAGGTATGAGGTGCACAGTCAAACCAAAGGGAGCATGCAAATGAAAGTCATGTTTCCTTAAACACATTCTATAGCTCCTCATTTCTCTGGCCAGCTTAGACTTGCAGCAGCTTTCTTTCTGGACCAATATGTCATTTATTTTGGTTCTACTAAGTCACACACCACTGGAATGTGATTGGAATTCTTACCAACCGAGGACCATCTGCTCTTTTCTCAACAACAGCTATTCTGTTCTGGCTCTCTCCACCTCCTGCTTCTTTCATATATTTTCAATTGTACGCATTCTTTTCTCTGTGAATAAGAGACAGTGAGTGCCTGAGGAATTATCTTTCTAGATAATTATTTTTCTTCAGGCACTGGAATTTTAAGTCATTTGTTCCCTTTCGGAGGTTTGATCTCATATATGTAAAATAAAATGTTTATCTGTAATGTTGGCAAAGGAAAATGTAGTCTTCCAAAAAAAGCTTTCCTATATTCTTTAGAATTACTATCTAAATGGTGACCATAATGTCATAATATTTCCTCTAGTTCTCAAAAATCAGGTAAGAAAGGCAAGCAGTTTCTAGAGAAAGTACCAGGGAGCTGAGGAAGCAAACAAACTCACATTGATGTAAACTTTCTCCTGCTCTGCTCTGGGGTGACTGGTGACGACTCCTCAGCAATGTGCCCATATGTTCAGTGAGAACTCTGGAGGAGCAAATACATTCCTGGTGTGGTGGTGTTTACCTAGAGTGTGTGACTTTCACATATGTTTAAATCTCATTTCTCATTTATTTATCTACAATGTTTAATGAGAACTTTGACTGATTTAAAGTAAGGGAATTTGGGTTCAGATCCATAGCAAGTTACAGACCTGAGCCAGAGATTCCTCTTGTGTAGTCACGACAAAGGTATTGGGAAGATTAACTGAGACAGCATATGGAAAACCTTGGAATCAGCTGTCTTTCAATAAATGTTGGTTGAATTTTAATCTGTAATTAGTAAAGGCTAGCAATGAGATAATGAATCTGGATTATTCATCTTTGCATCAATTATTTGGACTCTTTGCAGAAAGAGAATGGCACAGGAATTCAATTATCTGCATAATTACTCAATTCTGTACTATGTCTCATAAACAAACTTAAAATCTAAGAGGCAATCATATTCTTTCTGTAGGTAATTACTTGTGTGGAAGAAAGGGTTAAAGAACTGCCTGTCCTTCTTTGTTTAAAGATTAAAAAAAAACCCCACTATTAAAGAGGCAGAAGCTAACATAACATATCAGCCTCACATCAAAATAAATTTGCCGTTATTATTCAAAATTCTCTGGGCTTATTAAGTTGTTATAAATTTAGCTAAGATTTCCATCACCCCTCTCTTTATTTGAAAAGACCAAAGCATTAAACTGTTGTTAAAACTACCTATTAATCAATTTACTCTTCTGCTTTCTGGTAATTGAATTTCCTAGATGAAATAGTATATCAACCTTAACCCTTTCTGATTCAATTGAAGGCCTCCTTTTACTAGCCAGAACCATTCATGCCATTTTGTATTAAGACTATTCATGTTTATACTGCTAATCATTAAAATAATTAAGATTTCTTTTGATTAGGTCCCTTTTAGTTTTCAGACTCTTTTAAGTCTTTATAGCTTAATAATTCTTGGAGTCATCTAGGAGCCTATGCAATCTTGTAACTGAGCATTTTCATTTTGATGTATAGATCTGTTATTAACTTATCAGTGACAAAGGTGAATTATAAAAATATCTCCTCCCTCTAGCACCCATCAGCTATAATACATCATCAGTCTTCCCAGTCTTTAAACAAATTCCCCTTTGGCTTAATTTCATTGCTTCATAAATTTTAAAAATGGTATCATAATCCATTGAAATTAAATTCATTTGGCTGAAATCAATAAAATACCATATAGTTTCTACCAAGTTTTCTTTTAAAATGGTATCTTTGATATAAAAAAATTAAGTGGTATATTTTGTATCTTTGCTTTTTCTCAGGCATTATCCATCTTAACAACAAAGGAGGTAAGGGTGGGTGCAATTATTGGAGCCTGATGAAAGTAACTATACCAGTTAGAGGATCAGATGACAGGAGTTACATCCCTGTTGGGGAATACAGCCAACTCAAAGTGACCTCGTAAGGAGGAACTCAGAAAACAATACCTTGAATTCATTCTCTTCCTGCCCTCTCAAGTCACACTGGGAGTCTCCACTGACCAAACCCACCTATGAGCCAGAAGCAAGTACCTTTTCACATAGTTTATAGAGGCCAGCACATAGTGTCCTATGGCACAAAGCAGAACGGACAATGTAGAACACGCCTCTGAAGGTGCAAAAGGTAGATATCAGTTACTAAGCAAATGGGTCTTAAACACTTTGTAATAGGATAGAACTTCTATTAGATGAGAGTAATTGCAGTGGGTTCCGAGGATACAGAGTTAAATAACCAAGGTGGACTACATGAGGAAGCGAGGTACGTGCAGTGCTCCTGCATAAATTTAAGAGTGCCCCAAGAGTCTCCATTTACTTCATCCTATCTCAGTTCTGTAAATATGATTCCATCTCCACCTTCAAGGATTTTTCAGTCTAGTTAGACAAACATGAATAAAAAGGACTGTAACACAAAAATTCAATTACAAGTGCCATGCTAAAAGTATAATGAAACCCAGATGCCTATACAGTAAATCTCAATTATAGAATCTGGTATAACTTCTATTAAGATAGGTCATTAATCTGGGTGTTGAGAAAAAAAGTAAGATTTTAAGAGATTATTTGTTGAACAAGTACAGTATTTATTGAGCTTCTACTACTGTATGTGTCAGGTATTATTTTAGATGGCACAGGAAGGGCAAACACCAAAACAGACAACATCTCTGCTCTCATGGATCTTACATTATAGTGGGAGCACAAGGCAATACAAAAATAAACAAATAGGTGAATGTCAAATAGAGAAAAGTACTGAGTGTTCAGAGACAATTCTCCATTTCTACATGTCTTATGAGAAGAGGCACTAACTTCCTTTTTGTTTTGAACTATCTTTTCAAGGACATTTCACTAGCGAACAGTCTTGGAAGACACAGTGTTCCCCTCCGGAGCAGAGCTTTGCTTACTGTTCAGTAAAAATATTAGGGTTTCTCAAGCTCATGGATCTTCAGCTGTAACACAACCCAATGTATGCACAGCATTCACCTGGACTCTTCCACATGCTCCTACTAGTTTTGAGGGGCAAGGAAGCAACACAAATATGAAGCTTATGCTGTTTCTGTGCTGTCTCTGACCCAGGAAGCTTAGTTTGCCTACATCCATGAGACCATGGCAGACTAACTTGTTAGTTTACAAGTAGGGTAAAGTATAGTTCTTAGGAGTTTTTGGTGAGAGTGTAAAATGCTGATACAGATGTAGATTCTGGGACAGAAAGTATGAGTATCATATGGGCCAGGGTCAGGAATACAAAACGTCTCCCTAGAACCCAGAAGTAATGCTTTTATTCAATGAGTATAACAAGGTTTGAAGGGGGTTTAGTAAGAGTCTCCACTGACCTACCTATTAATATATGTTTAGAGGCTAATTAAGGACTATGGAAATAAGGCAAGCCATCAGAATAGTGCTTTGGTTGTTGCTCACTTGTCTCCAGGTGAAAAGAAGAAAAAAATGTTACAATGACGATGGAAGCAAAAGACAATATGGCTGTAGCTACTGAGACGAGTCCCCTGATGCTGAAATAAATGGTCTCAGCAATGAAGGCAGAGCTTTAGATAAATTCAAGGCATTAGAAGTTCATCTGTTTACACTGCACAGGTGACAGCTTCAAATTAAGGATAAACGGAAAACCTCAATTACTAGTACAGGATCCTTCTCTGGATCTGCACCCATCTGACTCCTCTGCCTCCTGTAACCTTGACCTCAGCTGCCTTAAAGAAGATGACTGAGGCTGAGCCAAGGCCTTCCAATCACCCAGGGTACCTGGAGGCCATACACACTCATCTGACTAGGTGAGGAAACTTTGTAGAGGTATGGGTTTTAAATTTTAAAATTCTATTGGACATCAACAGCCAACTCATGAAGTCTCAGCTGACATGGATTGGGCTGAACATACATTGGAAAAAGGAAGCTAATGTGATCTCTTGGATGTGACCCTCTGGGCCAATTCAATGGGCTGTTCTCGTTGCTTCTACATATGAGATGATATTTCATACTCATGCATTATTGTCTCATAAGTCACCAGCAGGAATTCTCCTAATCAGGAAGAGCCTCATACATAGAAATGTTATTAGGATAAACTACCCTGACATTTGCCAGTAGTGAGTGAACTGCAACTTAGCATTAATGCCTTTACCCTCTGATACTAAAATTTTCACTTTAAACATGAATTAGCAAATTAGAAGCCTGAGTCTCAGTAGTCTTGACTGTGTATTATATCACATGCTTTCCAGCAGAGGAGGCTGATAAACCTTGGCAAAATTCAGGGGCCTGCTTGCTGAATAGTTCCTTCAGACCGTGGAGGATGGACTCACAATGTCCATTCCTTCCATTGGATAAGGAAAAACAGCCGCCTCTAGATAACCACCACTGAAAGACCCAGCTCCTTAGGGTACATTTTGAGTATTAGAGACAGTATATGCCTTACTTGGGCATTTACTTGGTTCTTTATATGGGCTAACTTGCAAATCAGCACCCTGTAAGAGGAGGCAGCCATAAGAAGCAGACTAGAAGTCTGAGCTAGAAGTCTCTGTGACTGGTGATTTTGCTGATTGGAATCTAATAGAGAGATCCAGCCTTCACCTTAGATATCCCTCTCAGGATTTCAGACTTTCCTTTCTGATGTGACTGTTAGGTACATTCCTCTTAAATTTGCTCTCTGGTACTGATACAAACATGAAGCTTGTGATTCTTTTTGTACTCTGAATAATAAGGTCCTTTGTCTCTGACCCAGGAGTCTTGTGTCTTCTGTTGGCATCTATGAGACCACTCTCTAAATAAATTCTTTGTATGCAAGTAGGGTAAAATCTCAGACTCTTCTTAGTTCTCGATACTGTGAAGAGAATTCAACAGAAATAATGAAGAGCAAATGGGAAAGTAGGAAACATTAGAACAGAAAGTCAGGGAAAGACTTTTTATGAGAGATATTATTTAAATGAAGACTATGGTAATGAGAAAAAGAACCAGAGAACAAAAGCATATACAAAAATGAATGCAAAATCCCAAGGCAGAAATGAAATGGGAATGTCTGGGAAAGGTGGAAGACTGTGGAAAAGTAAGAAGGAAAGTAAGAGTCAGGGGAAAGGAAATGAGAGGAGGGCAGTGGCCAGGCCATATCAAGCACTGTAGGCTCTGATAAAGTGAGCTGCTCCTACTAAGGTCTTTATTAATAACCTAGTCTAGTCTTGGTTCACACTGAACCTCATTTCAGACTTATTCTCCTCTTTTCCATTCATCTCACTTTTGTCAGAATGCAAATATGACCTCATCATTCTTTTGCTTAAAGTCCTTCCTTGGTTGCTGAGTGTATGTAGGACACAGTTCAGACCACTCAACACTGTACACAGCCTTCCCTGATGGACCTACGCCCACATAACTTGTATGAAGCCTATGATCTACCATGAAGTTTTGTTGGACCAGGTCATTTCTCATCTGTATGCTTTCCATATGCTTTTTTTTTTTTTTTTGTGGTGCCAGGGATTGAACTCAGGCCCTTGTGCTTGCAAGGCAAGCACTCTAATCACTGAGCTAAATCCCCAGCCCTCCATATGATTTTTCTGTGTATAGGCAAAATATTTTTTTCAGCATACTTCTGAGAATCTCATACTCATCCTCCAAGGCTCAACACAAACATCTTTTTGATGAGACTTTCCCTAACCACCTCAAAATGTAGGGTTCCTTCCTTTGACTACCCCCTACACCTGGGCAATTTTCACCACATAGTCGGTGTTTGATGAATGAGTTAATTAATGAACCACGTTCCAAGATTTAAATTTCCTTTTCATCATATAAATACAGCTATTGGATTGAAATTACAATCCTATAGCATTAAGGTTCTTTTAGAATCAATTTATTTGGGTATAGCTTATATCCATTAAGTACGTATGTTTTGATGAGTTTGTGTTAATTTATATACCTGTGTAACTATCACCACAATCAAGATACAGAACTTTCCCCAGACCTCCAAAGTTCCCTCGACTTCCTCTGCTACATGGAACCTTTCATTTTTCTCACTGCCCTTGAGCCAACCACTGATCTACTTTTCGTTGCTGTAGATTAGCTTTAACTATTTCAGAATTGTATAATTAGAATCATCATTATGTACTTTTATGTGCCTGTCTTCTTTTACACAGTGAAATGCTTTTGAGATTCATCTATGTTGTCCAATAGTCGTTTCCTTTTTTTCTGAGTAGAATTTTATTGTGAGGGTATACCATAATTTGATTATTCATTCACCTATTGATGGACATTTGGATCATTTCCAGATGTTTTGAGATTATGAATAAAACTGCTATGAATACTGGTTTCATGGTTTTTTTGAGGACATATGTTTTCATTTCTCTTGGATAAGTATGTTAAGAGTAGAACTACTGTGTTTCATGCATGTTAACTTCATAAGATACTGCCAAACTGTTCTCCAAAGTGGTTGTACTGTTTTACATTCTCATCAACATTGAAGAGTTCCTTGTTCTTCTACATCCTTGCCAATGCTTGGTATCGTTGGTCTTTTTTACTAATAGACATCCCAGTGGGTATGTAATAGCATCGCATTGTGGTTTTAATTTGCATTTCCCTAAAGACTAATTATACTGGGCATCTTTTACATATTTACCTGCATCTACGTATCTTCTTTTAGGTATCTAGTCAAACGTTTTGCTTACTTTAAAAATCAGGATTTTTATCTTTTAGTATGAGTACAAGGGGTCTTTAAATAATATGGACACAAGTCCTTTGTCAAGAATATGTATTATGAATATTTTCTTCTGATACAACATCACTAACTTTTGAGACATGCATTTCAAAAGGGCTTATTTCTAATAAACTACGTTTTGTTTAGTTCACGGCTACTGCAGTTCTTTTAAGGTTCATATCACTTTCTTCCAAATACTTCAAAAGGATAGTACATTTTATGCATATTAATTTCTATTGCTCATTGAAAGCACTGACACTTACAAATGTCCACCCAGAAAAATACTTCAGTCAGTTGGGCATAGTGGCACATGTCTGTAATTCCAGCATACTGAGAGGCTGAGGCAGGAAGATGGCAAGTTTGAGCTCACTTGCCATTTAGCAACTTAGCTGGGCAATGTAGCAACTTAGTGAGACCCTGTCTTAAAATAAAAAGTTAAAAAGAAGGCTGAAGCTTAGGGCCAAGGTCTTGAGTTCAACTCCCTGTACCAATCACATGCCTGCGACTCTCGGTGCTTCTTAACTTTCTGATTTCACACCCCTCACTTGAGTGAAAAATATTACAGTCACCACAGTAACATGAAAGACATACTAGATCCATGTAGCAAGGACTATCATAGTCTACTTCAATATCATTGTCCTTTTTTCTACTGATTTATCAGAGAAGATAATATGCTTAAGTAAAATGCATTTCCAGCTTCCTTGCTGTTGGGGATGGTCATGCGATTAACCCTAGATGGTAAGTTATCAACTCCTTGTGGGAAATAGAGAACACAGAGAAAAAAGATCTTTTTATAGTAGTGTTTAGGAGTAAGATGAGCATCAGTTGTCACCCTGAATTTAAAGATTTAATAGATATTGTAATATATTGGTTCTTTTCCCTTTTGATTTTCTTTTTCATCTTTCCTTTTCTTTTCTCTCCAGAGAACTAGAACCATCAGGATATAATAGATACATAGAGATTTATTATAAGGAATTGGCTCACATGATCATGGAAACTGAAGAGTCCCACAATCTGCCATCTGCAAGCTAAACAGCCAGAAAAGCTGATGGCTCTAGTCCAAGAAGGTCTTAGAACCTGGAGCACGAATGTCTAAGAGCAGGAGAAGACACATGCCCAGCTCGAACACAGAGAATTCACCCTCCCTCCACCTTTTTTCGTTCTGTGTGGGCTCTCAACAGACTGAAGGATGCCTAAGCACACTGGTGAGGATTAGCTTCTTTACCAACTGGAGTGCTAATCTCTTCCAGAAACATCTTCACATACACATCCCGAAATGATATTTTACCAGCTATCTGGGCATCTGTGGCTCCATCAAGTTGACTTATCACACCTTCCTACCTTTCCTCTTTCCTATCTCTCTCCATCTTTCTCCGGAATAATTTTGTATTTTATGCATCAGTTTATAATTATAATAGGTGTTTATACTACAAGTGGCCAGCCAGGCTTAAATGACTTAAAACTGAAGGGTACTGCTGCAGTAGTGTACAGTTTCATTTTGATGTAGGGTCTGCCTTAAACTTTCATTCCTGGCTCTTTTATACATTGTCTCTGACTCTTGACTTGATTTGCTTTAAATAATCTACTGTTCCATGGCTCTGATTTTCCATTGCCTCCTACACATCTGTCGGGATTGATATTCTGCTGTTTGTCATGCAAGCATGACCTCACTTTGAAAATGATTTCCTTTTGACGGATGCTCTGGTTGTTCAGGCAAGCATAGTCTTGTGTTCTTAACATTCTCTTCAGCTGGTCTCAGCATTCCAACAGTCATCCCTCAGGGTCTCAGTCATTTTCTCATGCCTGTGCCAGGTTTGTATGTAATTAAGTGCCTAAAATGCTGTATTCCTTGGATTAATCAATATGACGGCTCAGTAAAGTACAGCCAGTTTGCTAAATCTGGTTCTAACATGTTTGTATGGCCTGTGAGCTCAGAGTACCTTTTACACTGTTTAGGTGTTGTAAAAACAAACAAAAACCAAAGAAGAGTATGTATGTGATAGAGACTTATGCAGCCCATAAAGCCTAAAATATTTGCCACCTGGCTCTTCATTGAAAGTTACCTAACTCTAATCTATATTAATAAGATTAAGTTTCTGTGTGATGTCCTTCTAATTTAGAGACTCTTTCATAAACTACAAAGACAATACCAACTATAATTTAGGGCGATCCCTACGAAAATCTCAAAAGATGGTAGTAATCTCCCAAAGCAACTGAAACTGAGATTCAGTGAGACTGTTAATGATTGAGTGAGATGCATTAGACAAAAAATGCTCGCAAAGACTGAGTCTCAAATTATAAACAACAACCTCCAAATTGTATGAAAACTGAGCTTCCTCTCCTTTGGCCTTGTCTCTAGCAAGCAGTAGGGGACTAACACCAAGGATTTATTTATCAGATGACAGGCAATAACTTGCCCAAGAGAACTCAGAGGACATTAGCTAGTATTAAATAAGCCTTTCACTCACTCATACTATTCATTATTCATATTGTTCATTATACAGCAGAAAGGAACAAGCCTCAGTTGGTAGCCTTATAGATTATGACATCTGCAATTAATGAGAACACCAGTCACTTCTACAGTGAAAAAATTTGACCATATTTTCCCTCTAATCCACTCCCTCAATCATCCTTTTTTCTCACTCTAGCCCCTTACGAACAATCTTTTTTTTTTTAATTTTTTTATTATTTTTTACCAAGAACATGTATTGGTACATTGTATACATAATGATCATAATCAACATGGTTATTTTGTACCTGTACATGATACATCTTGGTTTTCCCCCCTCTTCCCCCTTCCCCTCCCCTCCCTTCCATTCACCCACCCCTCCCTATTTGCAACAAGTGTAACTACACTTTACCATTTTTTCCCCT
>PVJO010020929.1:0-31045 GCA_004026905.1 Hystrix cristata
GTTATTGTCCCTTTTTATAAAAAAAAAGTTTAGCCAGCCATGTGAGTGTGTATAGTATGTCGTTATGGTTTAAATTTGCATTTTCTTATTGGCTGATGGAACACCTTTTTATATACCTGCTGGACATTTGTGTATCCTTTGGGGGAAATATCTACTTAATATTTTGTGCATTTTTAAATTTTGCCATTTGCTTACTTATTATTGAGATTTAAGTGTTCCTTACATACAGTATTCTGGATGCAAGTCCTTAATCAAATAAGTGATTTAAAAATATTTTCTTCTAGTATGTGGCACGTATTTTCATTTTCTCAATCATCTATATTGATGGGCAAACATACTGAATTTTTATGAAGTCCCATTTATCGTTTTTTTCCTTTTGCTTAACCCAAGATCATGAAGGTTTTCTCTTGTTTTCTTCTAAATGGTTTATACTGTTACCTCTTTCATTTGTGTTTTGGATACATTTTTAGTTACTTTGTATGTTTTAAGGTAAGAATCTAAATTCATCACTTTTGCCATGACTATTCTATTTTCCCATTACCATTCATTGAAAATATATCCTTTTCCTACTGAACTGCCTTGAGGCCTTCTTTGAAAACCACTTGACCATGAATATAAGTTGTGCCTCAACTTCATTTGTGTTTCATTAGTCTATATTTCCTGTCCTTATGCTAGTCCCATTTTGTCCTGAATGCTGTGGCTTTGTAGTAAATATTTAACTTGGAAGTGTGAGTCCTTGAATTTTTTTTCTTTATCAAACTTTTTTGGCTATTCTGAGTTCTTTACAGTTCCATATAAACATTAAGTTCAATTTGTCCAATTTCTATAAATTATCATGCTTTCCTTTTGATCGAGATTTTTTGAACCACATACATCAATTTTGGGAGAACCTCCATTTTTAAAATATTGAAATTTTCAATCCTGAACTCGAAATGCCTCTCCATTTATTTAGATTTTCATTAATTTTTCTCAGCAATGTCTTGTAATTTTCAGTGTGAAAGTCTTTCCCTTTTTTGGTTAAATTTATTCCTAAGTGTTTTATTCTTTTGGCTGATATTGTAAAATAGTTTTATAATCATGTTTTGATTTCTCTTTCAAAGTATATAGAAGTACAAATGACCTTTGTATTTGGATCTTGTATCTAGTGGCATTGCTGAATAGAATTATTATTCATATAGCATGTGTGGTGGCGTGCTGTATTTCTCAGGGTTTTTCTCATGTAGGATTACAACAAAGGCAATGTTCCTTTTCCCCGTAATATAGATACATTTTATTTCTTTTTCTTGCCTAATTCCTCCAGCTAGAATCTCCAGTACAGTTCTGAATAGAAATGACAAGAATGAACATCCTCTTTTTATTCCTGACTTTAGGGGAAAACATTCAAATTTTCGTTATTAAATATGATACTAGTTGTGTGGTTTTTGCAGAAGTTCTTTCTCAAGTTGGGAAAGATCTCTTTTGCCAGGTGGTTTAGGTTTTTTAAAGTCTCGAATGGATGTTAGATTTTGTTAGATACTTACTTCATCTGCATTTTTTTGAAATTATCATGTAGTTTTTCTCCTTTATTCTACATGATGCATTATTAACTACTGGAACATGGTGTACATTGATTTCTGGGTGTTAAATCAACTTTTCATTCCTGGCATGAATCCTTTTTGGTTATGGTATATAATTATTTTCTGTTTTTATGTTGGTGAATTTGAATCGATACCATTTTGTTGAGGTTTTATTGCATCTGTATCCACAAGGGGTATTGGACTGTAGTTTTTTTTTATTTATTTATTTATTTTATTTTTTAACCAAGAACATGTATTGGTACAATGTACATGTAATGGTTACATTCGTCACATTTATTTTGTACCTGTACATGATGCATCTGGGTTCTCCCCCCTCTCCCCCGCCCCTCCCCTCTATTCCCTTCCCTATTTACAGCAGGTACATTCACATTTCTCCATGAATTCCCTTTCCTTTTTCTATCCCTCTTTTCCCTTCCTGCTTCTCCCCCCACTCCATCCAGTGCTCCTCTCCTTAGAATATTATCTTCCTTTTAGATTATATCTATTACACCTCTTCATCCTTTTTTACATCCATGGTTTCTCATATCAGAGAAACAATTCAATGTGTACTCATAAGTGTCCGATTTATTTCACCTAATAGTATGTTCTCAAGGAACATCCATTTACATACAAATGACTCTAGTTTATCCTTTTTTATGGCGGTGTAGTACTCCATTGTGTAGAAAAACCACATTTTCTTTAGCCATTCGTTGGTTGTTGGGCATTTAGGTTGTTTCCAAGACTTAGCTATTACAAATTGTGTTGCTATAAACATGGCTGTGCATACATCCCTGTGGTATGAGGATTCCAGTTCTTCTGGGAAGATCCCCAGTAGGGGAATAGCTGGATCAAATGGAACCTCTAGTTCTAGTTGTTTGAGGAATCTCCATATTGATTTCCATAGTGGCTGGAGCAGTCTACATTCCCACCAACAGTGGAGGAGGGTTCCTTTTTCCCCACAGCCCCACCAGCATTTGTTATTGGTTGATTTTTTCATAAACGTGGTTCTTTCTGGAGTGAGATAGAATCTTAATGTTGTTTTGATTTGCATCTCTCGAATGACTAGTGATGTTGAACACTTTTTCATATATTTACTTGCCTTTTTAATTTCTTCATCTGAGAAATGTTTATTCGTTTCAGATGCCCATTTTTGGATTGGGTCTTTGAATTTGGGAGGTTTAATTTTTTTGAGTTCTTTGTATATTCTAGAAGTTAGACCTTTTGGACTGTAGTTTTTTAATGATGTGTTTGTCTTGCTTGATGACAGACACCAGCTTCATAGAATGAGTTGGGGAGATTTTTGATGTCAGATGTGTTTATATTTATAATTATTATATCTTCCTGATGAATTCACCCTTTCATCATTATAAAATGTCCTCCTTGGAGGTTAGTAGAGAAGAAGAAAGGGATAAGCAGGAGTGGGGAGGGAAGAGAAAGGGGATAAAAGGGGAGGTAAAGGAGATCAAAGTATGTTATATACATGTATTAACATGCCAAAATGAAATCCATTATTCTGGGTAATTAATATGTAATGATAAAAATTATTTTCAAAATAAATAAGATAAAATGTCCTTTTTATTCAGTACCAGTTTTTCTTAGAGTCTCCTTTGTCTGATATTAGTATTAGTTTAGCCACTCTAGCTCTTTTATAGTTGCTCTTTACATCGTATGTTTTTTATCTGTTTTCTTTTGACCTAGTAATGTCTCCATATCTGAAATATCCTTGGAGTCTGTTGCTTTATCCAGTCTCACAAACTTTGTCTTTTGATTAGACTGTTTAACCTATTTATATTTATGGTAATTCAAGATATGATTGTGACTTAGGTACTTTCTTGTTGCTGGGACAAAATACAGTGATACCTCTGTTGTCGAATGGCTCCAGGCTAAAACTTTCCACTACTCCAACAGCAGAGTTTGAAAAATATTTGCTTGGTGTTCAAAACTTTGCTCAATAGTCAAATCAAAAATCCCATTTGAAAAAATCCACAGGGACCAAGAGTGGGTCATGCTTCACATCTCATCACAGACACAAAGGGGTGATGCTTCAGTCTATGAACTGCTCTTGCCCAGACAACATACAGTGCTTGTGTTAGTGCATTAAAACATTTGTCATTGTGATTTACTTTTTTCATTTCATTTTATTTTTTTATTTTACTTTAATGGTACATTTTAGGTGTACATAGTGTACATCACAGGAGATTTGTACCTGTACATGATATATCTTGTTGCTTCTTTTTTTCCGTTCCCCTCCCCTCCCTTCACCCCCTCCTCCCTCCTTATTTAAAAAAGCTTTGTTTCCATTTTTTCCTTCTATTCCTTATTTCTCTTGTCCCTCTGTTCCTTTCCCCCTCCCCCTCCCTTGTTCCCTTTCCCATTTGGACATTTTCTTCCCTTTCCGAATATAATACATTTTAGTCTTTATTTACACTTTCGGTTTCTCACACCAGAGAAGCAATGTGGTATTTAATTCACTTAATCGGACTGTGTGTCCGATTTATTTCACTTAAGACTATGGTCTCAAGATGCATCCATTTACCTAGAAATATCTCAAGCTTGTCATTCTTTATGGCAGAGTAGTACTCCATTGTATTAAAAAAATTTTTCTTTATCCATTCCTTGGTTGATGGGCATTTGGGCTGTTTCTAAGACTTAGCTATTACAAACTGTGCCTCTATAAACATGGGTGTGCATATATCACTATGATATGATGCTTTTAATTCTTTTGGGAAGATACCAAGAAGGGGAATAGCTGGGTCAAATGGATTTTTTTCATTTTATTTGCAAAAATACCATAACCATGGCTCCAAAGAAAGTTAGTGATACCAGTAGTAAAGCTAAGAGGAAAACTGAGAACCATGATGGAGCTAAAACAGGAAATCATTGTGAAATTTGGTAAATTCCCGGAAAAATGACTTTACAAGTATAATTTTGGGGCCTCAGAACCAATTTTTTGGTTTTCCATTATTTCTTATGGGAAAAATATGTTCCATTCTCAAACTTTTCCATATTCAAACACAAATTTGGAACAAACCGAGTTCCACAACTGAGGTATCACTGTACACAACACCCACAAGTTAAAGGAGGAAAGGTTTATTTTAGCTCACAGTTTATAGATGTTTCAGTCCATCATCAGCTGGCTCCAAGGCAGAACAGCATGGCAGAGGGGCCTGACAGGAAGCAGTTCATGGTATGACAGGCAAGAAGCAGCAATCAGTGAGCCTCCCTTTCCCTTTTTATTCCATTCAGGCTACAAACCTGTTAGCTGGTACCACCCACACCCAGGGTGGGCCTTCCCATTATCCACACCCAGAACTACACTAAACCAATCAGTAGGCTAATCCAGTTATCACATTCATAATCCAGTAGCACACTCCCATGATTCAATTATTCTCAAAAGTCTCACCTACGAGTGCATGAGGCTTTGGGGGGACATCTAGATATAAACCATAACAGATTGTATTTATACCTGACTTTCTTATATTGAGTGAGGTATTTTTTATCTCCTTTCTTGTTCCTTTACTCCTCCTTTACTACTTTAAAAAATTTTATTTGTACATGTTTATAGTACATAATTATTCCATTCATTGTGTGGAGTTGGTATATGCATGTGATACATCTAAATTCTTTTTTATCCCCTCCTCTCCTCCCTCACCCTCTCTCCATCTCTTGGACCCCTTCTCCTATATTTATTTTTGTACATGTTTGTAGTACATAATGATCACATTCCTTGTAGGGACTTGGTACATGTACACAGCACATCATAATTCCTGCCCATTTTATCTCATTTCCCTTCTCTCCCTCCCTACACCCTCCATCTCTCGGTTCCCTTCCCATATGCTAAAGATCTGACTATTTCCTATTGTCTGTCTTTTATTTTGAACTTTATTTATATTTTGGGCTTCTCACATGAAAGAAACCATGTGATATTTAAGCTGGTATGTCTGATTTATTTCATTTAAGATTATGGTCTCAGGTGCATTCATTTTCCTACAAAAGATTAAAGTTTATCTTTCTTTGTGGCAGATTATTACTCTATTGTGTGTAAATACCTCATTTTCTTTATCCATTCATCTGTTTGACATATAGGCTGCTTCCAAGATTTAGCTATTATGAATTGTGCTGCTATAAACATAGACATGCATGTATCACTGTAATATGATGTCTTTACTCTTTTGGGGAGATATGTAGAAGAGGAAATGGGTCAAATGGAATTTCTAGTTTTAGTTTTTTGAGGAATCTCTGTACTGATTTCCATAGGAGTTGTACTGGTTTACACTCATCAATAATGAAGAAACATTTCTTTTTCGGCACAGCTTTGTCAGCATTTGTTATTGGTTAATTTCTTGATGATAGCCATTCTTTCTGAATTGAGATGGAATCTTGGTGTTGTTTTAACTTGCATTTCTCTATTGGCCAGTGATGTTGCACACTTTTTAATATATTTATTGTCCATTAGTACTTCTTCTGAGAAGTGTCTATTCATTTCAGTTGCCCATTTTTTGATTGGGTCTTTTAATTTGGAGAGTCCAAAGTTTTCTAGTTCTTTATACATTCTAGATATTAGTCCTTTGAGGAACAGTTGGCAAAAATTTTCCCCCTCTGTAGGTGTCCGTTCACTCTGCTGGGGGTTTACTTTGCTGTGGAGAAGGTTTTTAATTTGATATGATCCCATTTGTTGATTCTTGATATTATTTCTTGTGCAACTGGGGTTCTGTTCAGAAAGTCCTTGCCTAATCCTATGTCTTCAAGAGTTTCAGCTATCTTGTCTTCCAGCAGATTGTTTCTGTTTTAATATTTAGATCTTTGGTCCATTTTGATTTTAGTTTAGTATATAGTGAGAGATATGGGTCTAGGTTGAATCTGCAGCATGTGGATAGCCAGTTTTCCTACCACCATTTGTTAAAGTTGCTGTCTTTCAGCCACTGAAAGTTTTTGGCCTCCCTTTCAAAGATCAGGTAGCTGAGTGTGCTTGGAGTCATTTCTGCATCCTCTTTTCTGTTCCGTTGATCCACAAGTCTGTTTTTTTGTGGTTTTTGTTTGTTGGTTTATTTGTTTTTTTGCCAGTGCTATGCTGTTTTTAATCACTTTAGCTTTGTAGTATAGCTTGAAGTCTGAGATTGATTCCTTCTGCCTTGCTCTTGTTGCCCAGGATTGCTTTTGCTATTCTAGGTCTTTTCTGGTTCCATATGAATTTTAGGATCGTTTTCTCTAGTTCTGTAAGGGATGCTAACTACTGAGCTAAACCCCACCGCCCCCAATTTTTTTTTTTTTTTTGGTGTTGGGGATTGAACTCAGGACCTTGTGCTTGCAAGGCAAGGACTCTAACTACTGAACTAAATTCAGTCTGTCTTCTGTTCTCCCTTTTTACAATGACCCATAAAGACTGTGATGTATTACTACTGAAAAATAGGCTGGGATATGGAGAGTGACATAAGCAAAAATGAAGAGGAAAAAGAAGGGACAGGATCAGAAAGAAGAGAAGGTGAAAAAGGAGATGACAAGAAAAAAGAGATCATAGTTTGAGTGGAGGGCTGGTGGAGAGGAAGTTTGAGAGAATATTTATGGGAGTATGCAAAGGGATGCAGAGAGAGAGGAGTGTAATTGGAGATTGAGGAAAGCTGTGAAAACATGGGAACCTACTGGTTATTAGTATACTGACAGGCTTATGTTTGAATCCTGTATACACAATTTTGGTGAGTGTCACCCAGACTTGCCTATGAAAGGTACTATTCTTACTCTCCTTTTCATTCATATATATTTATTCATATATAATATATGTTCATATATATTTCATTCATATATAGTTAAAGAAGAAAAGGGAAAAAAAGGAGAGCAAGGAATAAAAGAAAGAAAAGAAGAAATAGAAGTAGAAGGGGTAAACCAACACAGTTACAATACAAAATTAAATACAAAATTAAAATACCCTCTTGGTCCTATTTAAACTGCAATCTAAATTCAGCCAGTGAGCACTTCCCCCTACATTCACAAAAGATGAAGCTTTGACATGTAAGATGAACTGAAGGCACTGCTGGTTCTGGCTCTTTCTTGCACTTCTCCACTGCACAGAGCATCATTGTGTCCACAAGGTCCCTTTTCTCCTCCCTCATCTCAGTCCACATCCAGGTCTTACAACTCCCTAAGCAGGAGCACACCCCTCCTTATGATTTGTTCAATTGCCAGCTAGTGAGTGAAAGGGCTTGGGGGTCTAGATGAACCTCTGAATCCATCTCCCCTCTGTAGGCTGCATTCTACCTAGTTTTAGTTTTGTTCCTGGGGCCATGGGTAGCTGAAGGTTTTTGTCTTTGTCTTAAGGATCCAGTACTCTCAATTGAGTTGGAAGGGAGAGGGTGCAGTGTGTTTGTGCCAGTAACCAGTCTTTCAGAGACTTCCAAAAGGGATTTCTAGATCTTGGCTCCCTTCCGTCTCTGCACTCACTTTCTTCACTGCGCTGGCTGAGCACATTGCTTCTGGCTCCTTGCTTCAGCCACGTCTCTCTAGCTCTTCACCCATGTGTCCCTCTGCACACTCCACAAATTGTCACCTTCTCCTCTAGCTAACTCTGTGGTGCCTGGGATTCACAGCACTTAGCAGCCTTTGGGTGGGGGAAAAGAGGGGGGTTCCCTTGCAGGTACTAAATGGTGAGCAGTGGACAGGCTATTGTAGAACTCCCCCGTGTGTGCAAGAAAAATAGGGGAGTGCCTGCTCTGCCACTCCTCAAACTCCCTTTCTCCCCCACATCTTGCCAATTGTAGTCTGTGGCTCCCTAAGCATGGCTTTCTCGATGGCCAGCTCCATGTCCCCAATCAGTGCCATTTACTTATCTAAGAGCCCACCAATGCCAGCTTAGTCTCTGTCGTAGTGATTTTCCGCCTTTCAGTTTTTTCCCGATTTCTGGGAAGTAGTTTAGCTGAACTTTTCGCTAAGCCATTCCACAGTATATTTATATTTATGTTTATATTTATACTTATATTTATATTTAAGCATCTATTTTGAGGTTTTTTTTTTACAATTGGATAGTTCTGTTTTTGTTTTGTATTTTGAGCTAAAATATAAGACACTTGGGACTTTAAGTTCTTGGTTTGATTCTTGTGCTGCACAAAACATAGATGCAAATCTGTTTTTCTTACAATTCCTAATGTGGTTTTTCTGATCAGATTTAACTACCACTCATTCAATAAAATGCCCTAGCTGTTGGCTCGCAGCCTTTCAGGAGAGGCTTAATTTGTTTCTTAATTTGTCATAATCATGAAGAGCTTGAAGTTGACCTGTATGCAATTGCCTGCTCTGATTGGCATTCTCAGCTATTGCTATTCAGGAATTTCTGATTATTCTACAACCAATGACTGTTAGATCTTGAATAGTCCTTGAAGAATGAATAGAAATTTTCTAAAGAGTGGAAAGAATATCCCAGGATAAAGTATGAGCAACACCATATTCGGGACAATGGACACTTTTTTCTTTAATTGTACATGCCTATTCTTTCAGAATATACCTCAACTCATAAAAAAAGGGAGTCTTGGCACATAAGTAGCCATTCATGTAGAAATCCTAAACATTATCTCTCACTGGAGTCTGAGAAACCAAATGCCATTTGTTATCCTTCCTACTGAACACTCATTGCAGCTTTCTGTTTCTCCTAACCGCTCTGATCTTACCATATTAGTAGGTCCTTCTTGGACTATATCAGATAGTTTCTTCAGATGGCTTTAGCAGTTCTCACAACTTTCCTACCTAGACATTGGTGGAAATCTTCCTTGGATTGTAATACTTGCTGCTCAGAAAAACCTGTCCTTGAAGCAAAGATTCTAGTGGCACGTGGTATACTCTTGAAAGAGATAATGGTCCCTCAGTAGACAATATATCTGGAAACTATGGCCCTGAGAAAATAAACTGCTTTTCTTTGTATTAATAATGCTAACTAGGGGCTAGGGATTTAGCTTAGTGGTTAGAGTGCTTGCCCACCAAGCGCAAGGCCTGAGTTCGATCCCCAGCACCCAAAATAATAATACTAATAATAATGCTAACTGATCACCCATTTAACAGAGCTCAAGCATATAATTGCTTATCTTGAAGTCACCTTGCTCCTTCCTAGAAAGCACATACACACACAACCCTGGTTCAGGTTTCATTTTAAAGACACTAAACTTACACCATTTCTATTGTTAGAACTTTTTTTCTACCTATTCATCATTGCTTCTGATTCATAATTGTTCCTGGGGTTCTGCAGCAGCCCAAGGCAATCAGGGCGCTCATTCACACCCCCATCTTATCCCACAACACCTATACATTTGAGAAAGGTACCTCTCCAACAGAGCAGTATGGGAGACCCTGAGATGGATAATAGGGTGCAAGTAGATGGTTAGCCTCTTTGGGGTGTAAGAACATCCCTTTCAGTGAGCTTCAGGTGTAGTTGAGACAACTGTGTGAGCATGGATTGAAGGAGCCACATTTACATTGCCTGTGGTAAGCCTTGACAAGCTAAATTCAAGCCCAGCGTGCCTCTGTGGTCCCTATAAAGTCTCTTTAAGACCTTTGGTAGTGCTACATCTGACATAGTATCATGTTGCACTCACAAACATGGGGTCCATGCACTGAAACCCAAAGGGAAGCTGCACCTCTCCTGACGCTAGATCATCCGTGTTTGACATAAATTTTACCTGTCTTGCCCTGCTTTCCAGTACTTCAAACCATATTCATGGTAGTAGATGCACTGATAAAATTGGCCACATCCTGACTGACATTATTGTCTCTCACCAAGGGCTACAGTTGTCACTGCTTTTCAGACCCTAATTTTTTTAAGCTCTTGCTTCTCTCCTAGCAAACTGTCGACACTAAATAAAGTATATGTAACAGTGTTCATTTTCCTTTCATGTAAAAAAAGATATAGAATGCTCTGCATACTCAATTATTATCAATTTCTTTCAACTTCACTATTTATGCTCCAAAAATACTTGTAGACAATTTGTTTAACTCATACCTTTATTTTTTGTTTATTTTTTATGCTCCTCCATAATGTGAAAGCACCTTTCTATTCTGGAAATACATTTTAAATCAACCTCAGCTAACCTGCTTTTTATGCTTTTTATAATATAACCTGATACCTTAAACCCTACTGGTTGGTGACCCATTCTGGTCTAGTTATAGATATAGATACAGATATAGATAGATATAGATAGATATGTCTCCCATTGATAGTGAAGGATATATTTGTGACTATAGCAAATAATTTGAAGATGTGTTCTTGACCCATATTTTTCTGCCCACCACATGTTGAATTTAGTTATCGTGGTGCTCACCACAAAGTACCTCTAAAATCTCTGATTAAAGTGAGTGTAACTGACTGAGAGACCATCTGCTGTGTTCCATAATACATTATTGTTTTCTTGCCAAAGCCACACTTCCCATGGACTAATGAATGCGCATGGCAACAATGCTAATGTAGGCCCATTCCTTGGAGACCCACATTCCTCTAATGGCTACCTTTGGCTTGAAGATTCTCCAGCAGCCTTGCTGAAACCTTAGATCAGCATTGCAGTCTAAGAGCTTCCTTTCTTCCCTCTCTCCTCCACAGTAATTGGGCCTGCACCATCGTCTGATGGTTCTCCTAGTCTTTTCAGACTCTCCCCACATTTGATCATTTGTTTTTTCCCAATGAACTACTTGTACTCTATTCCTATTATGGCATCTGTTTTTTTTTTTTTTGAAAGAATTTGAACTAATGTACTTGTCAACATTACAAATTAGAAGATTTCATATATAATCTGTGTACCTGGCTTCATTCCAGCTGATTATTTCCAGACAGGACTAACTGCCAGATCTTCAGTTCACCCCTGTCTTCACAACCCATTCCCTCATATGCTTAAGTCATTAGTGTTACTTCACTAGCCTCCTGTGGGTATTTAATTTTAATACCTTTATGTAAAGGAAAAAATTTTTAAGTAATGTATTCCAGTATATTATTTTTGTAGTTATTGTGCCAAGTGCTGGTAGTGTTGGAAAAAGGGGGCACAGACTCTGCTTTCTTTGGAGATATTTTTGTTCTTTTTTTCTCCAGTATGGTGAACAAGCATTAGCAAAATAATCACAGAGGTAAAAACAGTGGCATAATTATAAGGTGTAATAAGTGTACTAAAGAAAAAGAAAAAGGATTCATGAGAAAGTAACAAGGGCATTAATTCTCTTCCCTGTTTATGCCAATTACCTTGATAGTCTCACTTAGTCTCATGACTTTAAATACCAAGTATGGGACAATCCCCAAATTTCTCCAGTTCAGATCTCTTCCCTGAACTCAAAACACATGTATCCAGCCAGCTTCCTCTTTGATTTTTCCATTTAAAAATCTAATAGACATTTCAAATTTAACAGATTCAAAGCAACTCCTGATCTTGCCATGCAAACCTGCAGTCCTCCACATCTCTCTTGATAATGATTTCATCCTTTTTCTTCCTCATTCCAAATACCTTGGATCATCATTTATTCTTCTTTGTCTCCCACTCAATGCTCAATTAACCAGCATATCTCATTGTGTGTACTTTCAAAAGTACATGGACTCTGGCTTTTTTTTCCACCACCTCCACTGCCACTATTCCAGTCTAAGCTTTTCTTATTTAGATAATTGTAGTAACTGCCATATTGCAATAGCCTACTAGTAGGTCTCCCTCTTTTCCTTAGACTTTTTACAGGTATTTTTAATACAGCAGCCAGCACAATTTAAAATGTATCATTGTTACCTCTTTTCTTTTTAAACCCTACAGGGGTTTGTCATTTTTATCAGAGTAAAACAAGTTTTTATGTATTAATTTACAAGGCCCTACATGATCTGATCCACTATCCCTCACCTTTCTCACTTTATCTTCTTTTATTTTACCTACACCTTGTTTACTGAACTCCATTCAAACTGACTTCTTTGCTGTTCTTTGCATACAACAGACACTATTACAGTTTAGGGCCTTTGCACTAGCTCTGAGAAAGCTTACTTTACCCCAGGTATCTTCATGATTAACTCCCCTTTTTGATCATGTCATGTTTCTCAATGAAACCAACCCTGAAATTCCAGCCTGCAGTGAACTCTTCTATCCTGCTGTTTCTTCACAGCTATTACCACCTAATATGTTACATAATTTATATATTTAACTGTTTACTTTCTCCCATTATAAGATGAGTTCCATGAAAGCAAAAGTTTCTAAGTGTTTTCTTCACTGATATGTCCCAAGTGCTAAAAATAGTGCCTGGCACAAAGTAGACTCCAAGTTAATGTCTATTAAATTAATAGATTAGCTAATTAATTAGTGTTTCATAGTTTTATTTTTAAATTTGCTTTTAAACTGATACATAAGAATACAAGAATTGTACATATTAATGGGGTACCATGTGGTATTTTGGTACATGTATATATGGAGTAATAAGGTGAAAATTTTCTATCTCCTCAAGCAATTAACTAATTAATTAGTGTCAGTGATACTTCTTAATGAACTGATAATTACTGAGACCTAGAGAATGAGTAAGAAGAATGAGGGGGAGAGCATGGTAGAGAGAGGAGACAATATATATGTAGATCGGATTTTCAGGGTGGTTTGGCAAGATAGTCTGATTATGGAAAGCTTTTACTACGCTGTCAAGAGATGACTCAAACCTTTTGCCTGCCCTCAAGCAGCTTATGAAAATGGCAAGAGAATAATAATTACATGGATTTTTATTATACATGTTGTAAGTGCATGGATAAGTGTGTGCATAAAGACCTGTGTAAACACTGAGTAGGCAAGTACTAACTTTTCCTAAGATGGCTGGGAGTATGTTACAAAGAAGGTGACATTTAAACTAGGTCTCAGGCAAGAGAATGGCATGATGAAAGTGTTTTAAAAAGATTAATCTAGCAATAATGTGGAAAGTGGATTGGAATATGGGTGGACTGGAGGCAAGGAAACCATCTAGTCTATGGCAGTAGTCCAGATATGAAGTGATGAAGGCATCTTTAGGAATGGAAAGAGAAGGACAAATCCGAAAGGCATTTGGAAGGATAACTGACAGTAGCTAAATGTACTCTTGGCTTTAAGCCTTTAGGAGGTAATACTTCTTTTTAATAATCATGAAAAGATTCAAATTGACCTATTATGTAATTGCTGCTAAGACTAGAATTCCTAACTATGGCTGTTCTCCAAAACTTTCTGTTACTGTGAATGATGCTTGTGGGACCTTAATTTATATTAAGATGGCTTTAGACTCCAAAAGTTGGGAAGCTCTTAAAAGCATAATTTTGACTATGAAATAGCAAATTATTCTATTAAAGGAAAATCATGGGTCTACATGGGAAGTTTTAAAATGACCTCATAGTTCCTCTTTAAAGATGTAATATATAACAGATGAAAAAGGGTACAAAAGCAAAGATAAATACAACAGGTAGCATGTGCCTAAAGGATTAGTATTTGGAGGAATAAAGCCCAGAATCACCTTGGGGTTGTAGAAAGTCATAGTTGTAAAGATAACAAAAGGAATTTTTGAATATGCTTTCAGACAAAAAAAAAAAAAAACTTGTTTCTCAGAATGGATAAACTATAATTCAGATGATGCTATAAACTACTGTCAGTGATCAAAGGCATTAAAGTAAAATGAGAGAGGTGCCTTATTATTGGATTTCTGTAAATATGTTACCAAATCTAATGACAAAAGCAGAGTAATTTTCAATCTGCTAATCAGTGAACTAAATATCTCTTAGGTTAGCTTCTAGAATGTATTTTCAAGTAAGTGAGTACTTTAAAATTACAAAGTAATCAACAGAGTCTTTCAACACAGACCTAATTTTTATTTTTGACAAGTTTATTAGAGGTAATGTATAAAAATATAGCATACTATGTGTATGTTAAATGAATGAATGAATTTTTGGCAAGACTGACAAGTCTTTTATGACACCCTTCTGAACAATAGGCTATGGGTTAAATAATTAATATAATTATGTATTATTGATTAAATTGCCATATCCAAAGAATGGTAAATACCAGACTATAGGCAAAGGAAGAATTTTTTTTGATGACCTGCTGGAAACTCTACTATTGGCTAGTTAAATATTTAGAGTGAAGATTTAAAAATATCCATTTTAAGGAGGCAATGAAGCAGAAAGAGTAATTCAATCCAATTCCCACAAACATTTGTGGATTTTTGGTAAATAATCAGAGTCATGTTAGATGTTAGGATAAAAACAAGATAAGAAATATAGGTTTGGAGAAAGCAATGTGACTAAAGAGAGGAGGAGTGATGTTGGAGTTGCTCCTTGAAAACTGACTAAAATCCAAGTAATTCAAAGTTCCTGAGGGACACATATCCTTATTCCAAAATCAACCTGAAATAAGAGACAAAACATAGGCATAAAGTTTTCTAAAATGGTGAGCAGCCCATAGGGCTGTTGGTGGGACCTCAGCCTGCATGTAAAGCAGAGCCAGTATGCTGAGAAACCCCTAAAAATCTGAAAGACTACAGTAGTGTGGCAAACTCCAGCCATGCAAGAAAAATTTGAGAAAGAAGACCCCCCGCCTTTTTTCCCTTCCTCCAAACAAGATGCTGCAGCCTGGCAGCAAATTTCACCAGCACACAGGAAGCTAGTGACCAGAAAGCTGCTCCCTCCCCCGACTGGTCACCAGGATTTTTTTTTTCTTTCCACGCCATATAAAAGCAACCTCTGGTGATGACAAGGTGATGATCTGCAATGGCAATGGGCAGTGGTGAAAGTGAACAGTGCCTGTAGTGTGTGGAATAATGCCATTCTACCCTGTCCTGCTTTCAACAGCCAGCCAGGAAAGAGGAGAGGGACAAAAAACGTAAGCAGTACACTCTGGCAGAGGCAGCCTATCTGCAGCTGCACCCCACAGCACCTCTGCCCTATACCCACAGCCGCACCCCCTGCAAAAGCCCTGCCCTGCTTCTAGTGGCTGGGAGAGAGAAGAGAGGCATG
Source organism: Hystrix cristata (assembly GCA_004026905.1). Classification (NCBI taxonomy): domain Eukaryota; kingdom Metazoa; phylum Chordata; class Mammalia; order Rodentia; family Hystricidae; genus Hystrix; species Hystrix cristata. Next base: position 15,499 of record PVJO010020929.1, read on the forward strand.
ATAGGGGAATGGGACAGAGGAGAGGCTGTGCAAGGACTGGGACAAGCCAACTGTACCTGCACAACTGAGAGCAGCACTGAGCAACTGAGCAAAAGGTGCAGAGACATACAGGGTAACGAGACATGGGTGGGCTGCCAAGGGACACCCAGAGAGCTGCCTGGTGAAGACTGCCCCAGCACCCACAACCAGAGGACAAGATCAGCACAACGCCCCACACTAATTCTACTGCAGACTCAGTGGGGCCACCCAGCACAGATCTGGGCTCTGGCTTGGACACTCCCACAGAACTGTGGACATCAGAGGAATTTCACTATATTTTTTGGTTTTTCTTTTTCATTTGTTTGCTTGTTTGTTTTGTTCTCCTTTTTCTGTGTGTTCCTTTTTTGTTCAGGTTTTTAATTTTATTGTCTTCTGTTTTGTTCATTTTTTTCCTTTTTCTCTCTCCTTTCTCATTCCTCAACTGCCCCTTCTGATTTTTTTATTTTTTGTATGAGTGAATATTGTCTAGAATTTCTCCTGTCTTCTTCTGCAGTTTCCTAAAGCTTGAGTGATCTTTCTTTCTCCTCTAGCCTTGCCTCTACTATATTTCTCCTCATTTACCTCTCTAGTTTTCCCTTATCCCTCTTAATCCCTTCCCCACCATAAACACAGGGTAAAAACCATTTTACTAACAGGAAACTCACTGCATACAAGTTCCTGGTTTATGTTGGATTTTGTTTTATAGCTACAGTTCTTGCTCCTATGGTTAAAGGTACCAAATTAATAGTTACCACAGTCTGTCCGTTTCCTGAGTGTGCTGGATGCTATTGTTATTGCTAATGTACTACTGTACCCAGGGTGTCATACTTCTTATAATCAGTTGTACCTTCTTGTGTGACATTACTCTGATTGTCTGGGGTCATAATCATTACCATAGTCCAGTATCAAAAGACTAAGTGCTGGGCCAAATAGCAACTTCTCATACCTATTAAATTGGAAAGGTAGGATCTTGGGATAGACACAAAGGCCAAGAATCACCTTTACCTAGAAGACATCTCTGAGGAATAAACATTTCCTAGGAAAGCATTGATACTGGTCTTAAAGATATCTACCATAAGCAAACTACAAACAGCAACACAGAAAACAAACTAAAATAAAAAATATGTAGAAAATGACAAAATACTGAAGTAAAACACAACCCCAGACCTCCATCCCTCCCAGGACAAGCCCAGAGGACAAGATAGAGGAAATCTGAAGCCACCCAACTGAATTTTCAGAAATGATGACAGCAGAAATTTAAAAAACAGATGAATGAGGCTATAGAGAAAACCAGATTAGAAAGAATTGCTCGGGTGAAAAAGATGATGCTTAGTGAATTTAGAGTATGTGCAGATAAAAAAAAAACACAGAGGAGCTTAGGAAAATGATGGAAAACTTGAACTTCAACTCAGTAAAGAATTGGAACCCATGGAATAGAGTCAAACGTATTCAAGAGATCAGAACTTCTCCTGAAGGTATATGCAGTGGAATGAACCAAAGTGAAGACAGAATTTCAGATCTACAGGACAGGACTGCAGTTACTGATCAAAAAAGAAAAATCTCTTAAAAATAGAGACCATGAAAAATCAATCCAACAGCTGCAAGATGATGCAAAGAACAACAACATAAGAGTGATCAGAGTAAATGAAAAAGCAGGAGACATTGTAAATGATATAAAAAATTGATCACAGAAGTAATGACAGAAAATTCCCAAGCACGAGAAAAGAATTTGACATACAGATAAGTGAGGCATATAGAATCCCAATTAGCCATGACCAAAATAAATCTACACCAAGGCATATAATCAAGATTCCAGAGATTGTTCAACACAAGAACAGAATATTAAAAGTTGTCATAGAAAAGAAACAAATCACCTATAAAGGAAAGCCCATCACAATTGTAGCAGACTTTTCAACACAAACCCTTAAGTCAAAGAGAGCTTGGAGAAAAGTATTTCAAACCTTAAAAGAAAACAATCTCCAAACCAGATTGATGTACCCAGCAAAGCTTTCTTTCAAATTCAATAATGAAATAAGATACTTCCATGACAAAGAACAACTGAAAAAATTCATGACCACCAAACCAGTTCTCCAGAAGATTCTGAAGGATATTCTAGAAGGAGAAAAAGAAGACTATAATTCCAAGGAAACTAATAAAAAGAGTCCATCAGGCAAAACAAGTAGTTAAACAGAGGGGAAAGACAGGAAACCAACAACAGGAAAAGAATATGACAAAGATAAGTCAATGCATAACAGTTATAACCATCAATGTAAACAGTCTCAATTCACCAATCAAAAGAAACAGATTGGCATAATAGATCAAGAAACAAGATCCAACAATACGCTGCATACAAGAAACACATTTAACCCAAAAAGAAATTCATAGACTGAAAGTCAAAGGATGGCAAACAATACTTCATGTGACAGGAAAAAGCAGGGGCAGCTATTATAACTGCAGACAAAGTGAACTTCAAGCCAAAACTGATCAAGAGAGACAAAGAAGGTCACTACATACTTAAGGGAAAACTCCAAGAGGAAGAGATAACAGTCATTAATATTTATGCAACAAATATCAGCACACCAAACTACATAAAACAAATGTTAATGGACATGAAAAATCAAATAAACACTAACACAATTATAATTGGCGACCTCAATACCCCACTGTCACAGACAGATTGACTAGACAAAAATCAAAGAAATATCAGAACTGAACCAAACCTGCAAACAAAGGGACTTAGTAGATGTCTAGAGGGTATTCCACCCCACAATATCAGAATACCCATTCTTCTCAGCTGCACACAGGACGTTCCCAAAATAGACCACATACTAGCGCATAACACATCCTTAAGTAATGCAAAGGAATTGGAATTATCCTATGCATATTATCGGACCATAGTGCAATGAAATTGGAGATCAGTGGCAAAAGAAACCACAAAAACTATGTAAACACATGGAATTAAATAATACCTCCTGAACAATGGATGGGTCACAGATGAAAGGAGAAATTAGGCATTTTCTACAATTAAATGACAATGGCAATACAACATACCAGAACTTATGGAGCACAATGCAAGCAGTGCTATGAGGGAAATTCAGCATTAAATTCCCACACCAGGAAAACAGAGCGAGCTCAAATAACCTAATGTTGAACCTCAAGCTTCTAGAAAAAGAAGAAAAAATCAGGCTTAAAGCTCATGGGAGAGAGGAAATTATAAAGATCAGAGCTGAAATTAATACAATTTAAACTAAGAAAACAATACAAAGAATCAATGAATCAAAGAGTTGGTTCTTTGAAAGATTAAATAAAATTGACAAACACCTAGCCAATCTTATCAGAAAGAAAGAAAGAAAGAAAGGACTCAAATCCATGAAATTAAGAATGAAAAGGGTGAAGTCACAACTGACCCTGCAGAAATCCATAAGATCATCAACACCTACTTCAAGAACCTATACTCAAACACAATGGAAAACACTGAAGAAATGGACAGATTCCTAGGTACAAATGAATTACCAAAGCTAGATCAAGAAGAAATAAAAGTACTAAATAGTCCAATATCACCCATTGAAATTGAAGAGATAATTAAAAACCTACCAACAAAGAAAAGCCCAGGTCCTGACGGATTCACAGCTGAATTCTACAAGAAATTTAGAGAAGATCCAATGCTGCTACTCCTCAAACTCTTTAATGAAATTGAAAGGGGAGCAATACTCCCAAAGTCTTTCCTGAAAGCAAGCATTACCCTGATTAAAAAAAAAAAAAAAAAAAAAACCAGAAAAAGACCCAACCAAAAAAGAGAATTACAGACCAGTTTCCCTAATGAACATAAATGCAAAAATCTTCAACTGGATACTGGCAAAAAGAATGCAGCAAATCATCAAGAAGATTATACACTATAACCAAGTAGGATTCATCCCAGGGATGCAGGGATGGTTCATCATATGCAAATCAATAAATGTAGTACACCATATCAATAAGAGTCAAGGACAGAAATCACATGATTATCTCAATAGATGCAGAAATAGCATTCTACAAAATCCAGTGCCCATTCATGATTTAAAAAAACCCTACAGAATATAGAAATAGGTGGTCTATATCTCAATCTGATAAAAACCATCTATGACAAACCAACAGCCAACACCATACTAAATGGTCAAAAACTGAAATCAGGAACAAGACAAGGATGTCCACATCACCACTCTTATTCAATATAGTTCCGGAAACATTAGCCAGAGCAATGAGACAGGAGAAAGAAATAAAAAGAATAAAGATAGAAAAGGAAGAAGTTAAATTATTATTATTTGTGGATGGCATGATACTCTACATAGACAACCCCAAAAGCTCCGCCAGAAGAATTCTAGATTTAATGACCAACTTCAGTCATGCAGCTGGATACAAAGTCAGCACTCGAAAATCAATAGCGTTCCTGTATACAAATAACAAACACACTGAGAGAGAAATTAGGTAAGCTGCACCTTTCACAATAGCATCAAAAAAATGAAATGTTTAGGAATCAATCTAACAAAGCAAGTAAAAGATCTTTACACCAAAAACTACAGTACTCTGAAAAAGGAGACTGAAAGCGCTATCAGAAAACGGACAGATATCCCTTTTTCTTGGGCAGAAAGAACCAACATAGTGAAAATGGCCATACTTCCTATATTACTATACAGATTTAATGCAATTCCAATGAAAATACCAATAGCATACTTCACAGAATTAGAGAATGCAATCATAAAATTAATCTGTAACCAAAGAGACCACGAATAACAAAAACAACTCTGGACAATGGGGGCAAGGTAGAGGGCATTATAATCCCTGATTTGAAAATATGCTATAAAGCTACTGTAATAAAAACAGCATGGTACCGGCACACACACAAAAAAAACCAGACCCAAGGATCAGTGGAACAGGTTAGAAGATGCAGAAACAACCCCAAACACACTCAAATACTTCATCTTTGACTAAGGGATCAAACACCCTCACTGAAAGAAATAGCCTCTTTAAGGAATGGTGCTGGATAAACTAGCTTTCCAAATGCCAAAGACTAAAATAAGCCCATGTCTCCCACCATGTACTAAACTAAAATGGAAGTGGATCAGAGATCTAAACATTAGAACAGAAACACTAAATCTTCTTGAAGTTAGAATAGGAAGAATTCTTGAAGACATTGGTGTAGGCAAAGACTTCATGAAAAAAACTCAGACTGCATGGGAAATACTACAAAGAATGAATGACTGGGATTACTTCTTATTAAAAGGCTCTCGCGCAGCCAAAGAAATCACCAACAGAGCAAAGAGACAACTCACAGAATGGGAAAAAAATCTTTACCAGCAGTTCCTCAGACAAAGGTAACATCTAGCATATATAAAGAACTCAAACAAACCAGGCCCCCCAAAATTGAAGACCCAATCCAAAAAAGGGCATCTGAAAGTAGACACTTCTCAGATGAAGAAGTACAAACATCAAATAAATATATGAAAATGTGTTCAACATCACTGGTCCTTCAAGACATGCAAATTAAAACAATGCTAAGATTCCATCTCACTCCAGAAAGAACAGCTATTGATAATAGCTGATTTCTTGATAGAAATCAACCAATAACAAATGTTGGCAGGGATGTGGGGAAAAAGGAACCCTCCTCCCCTGTTGGTGGGAGTGTAGACTGGTCCAACCATTGTGAAAATCATTGTGGAGATTCCTCAAAAAACTACAACTAGAGGTCCCATTTGACCCAGCTATTCCTCTTCTTGGTATCTTCCTAGAAAAATTAAAAAGCATCATTCTCCAGTGATACATGCACAACCATCTTTATAGCAACACAATTTGCAATAGCTAAATCTTAGAACCAACCCAAATGCCCAGCAACTGATGAATGTATAAAGAAGATGTGGTTTTTTTTAATACAATGGAGTACTACTCTGCCATAAAAAATGATAAACTTGAATCAGAGGAAGAGGAGTTGAAGGCAGGAGTGGAGAAAGGGTAAAAAAATCCAAGATATATCATGTACAGGTACAAATTCACTATGATGAATGTGATCGTTATGTATACCTAAAATGTTTCAGTAAATCTTCTTGTTTCAATTTTTAAAAAATGAAATATAGATCTCCATGTTGGGGAGCACTCAGCACTACTAGGGCAAAGACATGTGAATGTATAATTTCAATATAATGTATTAAGAAGAAAGGCATAAGCAAAGTATTTTGAGAGAACAAAAGAAAGCTACTAATTTAGTCTGGGATTTGGAGGAAGTCTACTTCGATAAAAAGTAGGATGATTCTTAGATGAATAGAGAAGACAGGGGTTCCAGTTTGAGGGAATAAAGAACATGAACATGAGTTTCTTAGAATCAAGGAAGACCGTGATGGATTTGAGGGTAAGCAAAAATGTATAAGGAGGTAAACAGCAGGAAATGAAGCTAATAGGTAACTGAAGACCAGGTAAAAGAAGACCTTGGCTATTTGGGGTCTTTTGTGCTTCCATATGAATTTTAGGATTTTTTTTTCTAGTTAGGAATGTTACTGGTATTTTAATTGGGATTGCATGGAATCTGTACATTTCAGTGTACATTGCCCTGTAGTAAGGACATCTTCACAGTCTTAATTATTCCCATTTGTGAAAATGGGAAGTATTTACACATTTTAGTGTCTTCAATTTCTACAAGAGAGATAATTTGACTTTCTCTTTTCCTATTTGTATGCCTTTTTACCTCTTGCCCACTTGCCCTGGTAAAATTTTTAGTACTATATTGAATAATAGTTATAAAAAGGGAACCCCTTGTCTTGTTCCTGATTTTAGTGGAAATGCTATGCTAAGCCTTTATATTTTGTCTCTATTGCAATCAATTCTGATCTTTGTTATTTCTTTACTACTACTACTGATTTTGGGTTTAGTTTGTTCATGCTTTTCTAGGTTCTTGAGAAGTACTTTTTGGTTGCTTATTTGATATCTTTCTTTCCTTTTCCTTTCTTTTTAATATAGGTACTTATTTCTATAAACTTCTATTTGAGTACTGCTTTTTTGATGTTTGAGTATGTTTTATTTTCATTTTTACACTTCAAGAAATTTTTTAATTCCACTTTTGATTTTTGATGACACATTGTTCCTTCAAAAGTGTGCCATTCAATCTCCATGTGTTCGTGTAATTTCTAAAATTTATTTTGTCATTGACTTCTAGTTTTATTCCATTGTAATCAGAAATGATATAGGATGTTACTTCAGTATTTTCAAATTTGTTATGCTTGTTTTGTGATCTAATATATGGCCTGTCCTAGAGAAAGTTGTATGTGCAGCTGAGACAAATGTGTATTCTGCATCTGTTAAATAGAATGCCCTGTGTCTGTTAAGTCTATTTGATCTATAGTATAGTTTAACTCCATTGAATTTTTGTAAGGATGATCTGTCTGTTGGTGACAATTGCGTTGGTGCTTATCTCTCCTTTTAGGTTTAATAGTATTTGTTTTATAAAATTGAGTGTTTTAAACTGGGTGTCGTGGTGCATACCTGTAAGCCCAGCACTCTGGGAGCTCACAACTTAGAGCTTAGCCTATGCAATTTAGCAAAAGCTTCACACACACACACACACACACACACACACACCACAAACACACACAAATTAAAAAGGGTTGGAATGTAGCTCATTGCAAAGTCCCTGGGTTCATTCCATAATATCAGGAAAAAAAAATGGGTGTTTCAACATTAGGTGCATATAAATTTACAATTTCTTATTGAATTGATCCCTTGATAACTATATGCTGATGTTTTTTGTCTCTTACAATTTTTTAAACTCTATTTTGCCATACATGAGTATAGTTACTCCTGTTTGCTTTAGGTTTTCATTTGCTTCCAATCTCATTTTCCATCCTTTCATTTTCAGTTTGTGTATGTCTTTACTAGTAAAGTGTTTCTCGTAGGCAGCATATTTTTATAGATCATGTTTTTTTAATCCATTTGCTTAGTCTGTACCTTTTGATTAGATAATAGAGTCCACATGTGTTCAAGATTAATATTTATAGATAAGGACTTAGTCTTGTCATTTTGTTGATTTTTTAATAATTGTTTTGAACTTTCTTTGTTCTTTTTTGTGTCTTTTGTTCGTTTTTTTAGTTTTGTGATTTACCGTCTTGATAAGTTTTGATTTTTTTTCTATTTTTTTATATATATCAGCTCTTCTAATGGGCTTTATACTTTTATATTTATTCATGATATTAGTTATCTTTCTTTAGCTCCAAAATGTAGGACTCCCTTAAGCATCTTTTGTAAAGTTGGTCTAGTGGTTATGAATTCACTCAATTTTTGCTTATCTGGAAGGTCTTTATTTCTCCTCTGTTTCTGAAAGATATATAGCCTTGCTGGGCATGGTGTTCTTGGTTGGCAGTTACTTTCTTTTAGGATTTGGAATATGTCGCTCCATTCCCTCTCGACTTGAAAGATTTCTGCTGAGAAATTTACTGTTACTTTAATGGTGATCCCTCTTAATGTGACGTGATGCTTTTCTGTTGCCGATTTTAGAATGATTTTGTTGTCCTGTAGTTTTAACAGTTTGAGTATGCCATTATGAAGATCTTTTCTGGCCATGTCTATCTGGCATCCTATAAGCTCCTATGCATGAACATCTTTATATTTCCCAAGACTGAGAAAGTTTTCAGATATTATTTCATTATATTAAAGTTTTCTACATCCTTAACATTTTCTTCTCCTTTGGGTACTTCAAATTTTCAGATACTTGTTCATTTGATGATATTCTAAACATCTAGAATGACTGCTTTTTTTTTCCTTTTTTCTCTTTTTTCAGGCTGTGATATTTCAAAAGACCCGTCTTCAAGTTCAGATAGTCTCTCTTCTACTTAACCTAATCCATGTTAAGGCTTTTGATTGTATTTTATTATTTGAATTATTAAGCTCTTCCTTTCTGAGATTTCTCTGTGGGTTTTTTTTTCTTTTTTAGCTCTCTACCTCACTGTCGATTTTCTCATTCATATCATGTATTATTGTCTTCCTAATTTCAGTTTAGCTCCTTCTGTGTAGTGTCTTGGATCTCATGGAGATTTTAAAATAATCATTCTTTTGAATTATTTGTCAGGCATTTCATCTATTTTATTTCTGATCTATTGCTAGTGATGATATTCTTTTGGAGGCATGGCTTCACTTTGTATTTTTTTCGTATTTCTTGTGCTCCTATGTTGAAATGTGTGTATCTGGTGGATCAGGTAGCCACCACTTTTATGGTGTGATCTTCTTAGTATGTAGCTTTCTTCAGAAGATGTTTCATGGGGTGTTAGTTTGTTATACAATGTTGACTTTTTTCTTTGCCACCATACTATAGCCTCTATATAGCTTCTTTGGTTGTGACTAGTGACTGGGCATAGTATGTAATGTGGGAGAGTTGGAGGGACTCACTGTGTCTGAGGGCCACATAGAAGGGGCACATTCTAGCAGTTCAGGCAGGTATGGTGCAGACAGCAGTGGGTGTGGATGTATACTGTGTGGCTAGTCCTACAGTGGGAGTGGTGGCTCCTATTAGGTAATGGGGGTTTCTTCGGGCACCAATGGTATTAGTTCTGTTATTAGAAAGGGCCTCTGACACAGGCAATATCAGCAGTGATGAGGGGCCTGAAACACTTGCTCTCCCACTAGTCAAGTGGTGTGGGCCCAGGTGCTGCACAAGGAGAAGCAGTGGTAGGACCTGCAGCAGTCTATCTGTGATAGTCACACTTGGTCCTGACAGCAGTACATGGACAGATGTGGTACAGAGGCAGAGCAGTGTCAGAAACCATGTCGATTAGGTGGCAACAGCAACAATGATATTCCACTCCACCAATTCTGTGGCAGTGCACACCTGGTAGCACAGTGGCAGGTAGCACCATGGTGTTTCTCCTGACCTCTTGGCTGCAGTGTTCACAGATTTTCTCCTGGCCTCTTCAGTCGTGCATACCCAGGAACAGGGGTGGGGCTGGAGTTGTGGCAAAGTTTCTCTCAGTACCTTTGGCTGGTTGTATTATGGCCTTGCCCACAGGCATGTGCTGAGGGGTCCTTGAGCAATTCTGTGGCTACAACCATTACACCAACCCCGAGTGCATGCAGCCAAAGCGGGATGAGGCAATGGCTGTAGCCACAGAATTGCTCAAGGCCCTCTCAGCACATGCCTGTGAGCAAGGCAGCAGTAGAAGCAGTGTTCTCTCCCCTGCCCCATCAGTGATAGGAACCTGAACGTGGTACAGGTACTGGAGACAATGGGAACCAAGTGTCCTCAGTCCTGTCCTTAGTCCTGGCACCAGAGGACGTCCACATGTGGCTGGCATACCTTTGATCTCAGAAGGCAAGCACACCAATCTCCTGTTTTTGAATATGACACCCTTTATTTCTCTCCACATCACATCTCATCCCCTACAATTCAGCACACACAATCAGTTTGACTCAGAGACACTCCGCTGTACCAAATTGGATTCATAAGACATCTGTTTGCCAAGCCAGTGCAGTAGAATGTCTGTGAGGTCACAGAGATTGGAATCTGCAGAGATTTCTGTCCCCTGAAGCAGCTCAAATTCAGACAACAGCTCAGTTCTCAAGAAGGCTCAGGGCTACAATATCCTGGGTGTTTGCTAGAAAATTATGTGAGATCATTTTCCAAAGCAAGGCCACTGTACAGGTATCAGGCTATTTATCTAAGTGGGCTGCAAGCCTATGAGGATTGTGAAACTTTCCACTGGCTAGGATTCCGAGCATCCACACTGACAGAATTTACTGGAACTCCCTCTTTCACTCTTTCTCCCACAGAGGGGAAAATCTCCATCCCCTATCTGTGGTTCTGGAAGCAGCAGATGCTGGTGTATCTTGTTTATCTTATTATTCTATTGCCTCAAATCTGTGAGTTTCACAAGGTTCCAGTCCCTCTCTTGCTTATTTCTAGGTGTTCTCCCACTGTCATTTACCTCAAATGTAGCTATATACCTGTTACTCTTTGGGGAGAAGAAGCTGAGCCTTGGGCATGTGTATGCAGCCATCTTTAATCTTTTATTCTTATAAAAATAACTTTTGTTTTATATACTTGAGATTTGCACCATGGTATTATGGGATTATATATAGATAATAAAATGGTTACTTTAGCAAAGCAATTAATGATCTATCATCTCATGTAGTTACTATTTGTGGCATGAGCAGCTAAAATCTACTCAAGAAAACTCCCTAGTACAATATAGTTTTACTAATTTTAGTCCCTATGTTATACATGAAATTTCTAAACTTGTTTATCCTACATAGCTGCTATTTGGTCTGCTTTGGCTTAATAACTCAAAGATATATGTTGTAATTCTTAGAGTAATAATTTTAAAATAATTTAAAATGTACAATAGTTCCCTGATCTGTACAGGTTCATTTGTCATAGTTTCAGTTACCTGAGGTCAATTGCAGTTAAAAATCTTGAATAGGACAGTCCAGAAATAATTCAAAAGTTTTAAACTTTATACCATTCTGAGTAGTGTGATTAAATCACACAATCTCCCATGCCATCCAGTCTGGTATGTGAATCATCCTTTTGTCTAGTATATTTATATATTTTGCCAGTTAGTCACTTAGTAGCCATGTTTGTTATTGTACCGACTGTCAATGTATTGTAATGCTTGTGTTCAGGTAACCCTTACATAATAGCCTGATGCTGCATCACAATGCTATGTCATTCACCTCACTTTGTCTCATCACACAGGCATTGTATCATCTCACATCATCACAAGAAGAAGGGTGAGTACAGTAAATAAGATATTTTGAAAGAGAAACCACATCGACATTACTTTTCTGATAGTATATTATTATGATTGCTGTATTTTATTGTTATTGTTGTTAATCTCTTACTGTGCCTAAATTGTAAATCAAAGTGTATCAGAAGTGTATGTATATGTATAGGAAAAAAAACTAACATATATAGGGCTTGGTATCATCTGGTGGTCTTGGAATATATACTCTATAGATAAGGAAGGACTATGGCATAACTAACAATGGAGAAAGTGAAATAACACAAACTAATCAATCAATCAAAAGAGAACAAGAAAGGAAGGAAGAGGTAACAGAAAAGCAAGAAAAATAGAGAGCAAATAAAGATATAGTAGAATTAAAATACATCAGTAATTATGATAAATGTAAATGACTGAACATATTTGTTAAATAATAAACTTTAGAATGATTAAAAAAATTTCACTATGTGGTCTTTATAAGAGATGCATGTTAAATGAATGTAGGAAGGTTGAAAGTAAAAGGGTGGAAGGAAATTATAATGTAAACATTAAAAGGAAACTGATGTAGCTATATTAATATCAAAATTGACATTAAGACAGGAATCTTTTCTAGGCATAGAGTTATGTTTTAATGATAACAGAGACAATTTGACAAGAAGAGAAAGTTAATTTTTGTGCACATTACACTTAAAAATATACAAAGCAAAAATTGACAAATATCCAATGAATAAATTCATAATTATAATCAACATATTAACATGCTTCTCAGTAATTTAAAGGAGACCAGACCAAAACATTGCAATAACTGTATAGAATTGAACAATAATATTAATAAATGTAACATAATTGACATACACAGACAACCATATACAATAATTGCAGAACACATAAGTTTTCTGCACACAGAAAAATATATGATGTGTTAATCCATGGAGTTAGTCTCAAAAGTTTTGAGTAAGTACAGTTGCACTGAGTATTTTTTGACTATCATAATCTTACCTTAGAAAACAATAAGGAGAAGAACTAGAAACCCCCCTAAAAAGTAGTGTACTTTTAAACAAGCTGAGTCAAATTGTAAAAATCATAGTAGAAAATAGGAAATATTTTGATAAAACTGAAAAGTGGAAATACAGCACCTCAGAACTCATAGGGTGCAGCTAAACAATTACTGTCAGGGAAATATTGTCACCCTTAACCTACATGTTCCACAATAGAGAAAAGGCTAAAAGTCATTGACTTATGGCTCCATCTCAAAGAACTAACAAAGCATTAGCAAATTCATCCTAAAGAATGTAGTAGGGAACAAATTTTTTAAAAGAACAGAATTTCCTGTAGGAAAGATGTATTTAATAGAAAGCATTATTGAAGGCAAAAGTCCATTTTATGAAAAACTAATCAAATTGATAAATATTCTTAGAAATATTGATTAAGAACCAAAAAGAATAAGGAAAAAGCCATAAACAACCAATATTTGGAATGAGAATGGAGACATAACTATATAACATTAAAAAGTGGATACTGTAAATAGTTTGGGGTCAATGTATTTCAAACTTAGATAAGCTAGACAGATTCCTAGAAAAATGTAACTCACCAATAATGGCACAAGGATATAAATTTCTGCATTGAATTATAACTGTTAAATAATTTGAACCCATGACTTAAAAAACGTTCCCACAAAGAAAATTTCACTAACAGATTCCTTCACTGTTGAATTCTGCCAAAATTTGAGGAAGAAATAATACCAGACTCACACATTCTCCAGAAAGGAAAAGGAAAGGGACACTCTCCCAACTCTTTATAAGGGTAGAACAATCTGGTAACTAAAATACTGAGAGGACAGTATGAGAAAGAAAAATTTTAAGCCAATTTTATTCTGGCATAAAAGTAATATTTCCAATAAAATATTAGAAAACTGTATCCAGTAATATAACAAGTGGGTAATATATATTGTTGTAGTTGTATTTACACTAAAAATGCAGTGTCAGTTTCAACTTCAACAATGAATCAAAATAACTCATCATCTAAAGAGAAAAATCATATATTCATCTCAATAAGTGCAACAAAACTCACAAAATTTAACATCCATTTACGAAAGGAAAAACTCTCAGCAAGCAAGGAATAAAAATAACTTGTGATAAAGGATATTTACAAAACAATCTATAAAATACCATTCATAACATCCAACATTCAAAATAATGTATGTAATAAAATGAGTAAATGTGAGCCATATTTAGGAAAGGATATAATAGTTGATAAAGGCAGACTCAGATGATCCAGATATTGGCACTTTCAGACATGGAACTTAAAATTGTTGCTGTAAATGTTAGAGAACTTATGGAGAAAAAAAATGAATGGAGTGAATTAACAGATAAATACTCTTAGAAAACTAGAAATTGAAGAGGACTCCCCCTACCTGACACAGATTGATTACAATTACAAAAAATAATAACATGGTTAACATCATACATAACCATGAAATATTGAAAGTTTTTCCCTAAAATCAAAATAAAAACAAGGATATCAATGTTCATTGTTCCTATTTCATATTGTACTTGAGTTCCCAACTAGTGCAATAAGGCAAGAAACAGAAATACAGGCATAAAGTTTGGAAAGGAGGCTATAAACCTTGATTTATAGATGACATCCTTTATGCAGAAAATCAGAAGGAATCTCCAAAACAATTACTATAAGTGACAAGTGATTTTATCAAGAATACAAGATTGAAGATCAAAACAGAAAAACGAATTGTATGTGTATATACTAGTAATAATTGGAAATTGAAAATTCAAAATGCTGTTTATATTAGCATTGAAAACTTAACTACTTATGAATGAATTAATGAAAGATGTGCAAGACATCTGTACTTATTATTATCAGACTTTTAAATGTTTCCAATGAGACAGGTATTAAGAGATAGCTCGTTGTGGCTTGATTAAATTTCCCTGATCCTTAATGATGTTGACCATATATCTTAATCCGTTAACAGAATATCACATACTAGGTAAATTATAAATAATAAAATTTATTTAGCTCACAGTTCTGGAGTTCAGAAGTCAAAGATGGAAGGACCACATCTGGTGAAGGCCTTCTTGCTCCATTATAACATGGTGGATGGCATCACCTGGTGAGAGAGCAAATGGGAAAAAAAGGAAAAGGGAGCCACATTTCCCCCCTTTATAACTAATACACTCCTACAGTAACTAACTCAGTCCTGAAATAATGGCCTCAATCCATTCATGACCGCAGTATCCACATGACCCAATCCCCTTTTGATACTGCTACAGGGACAATCACATTTTTTTTTTAAATTTTTTATTTTAAACCAAGAACATGTATTGTTACATTCTACATACAATGGTCACATTCATTACATTAATTCTGTACCTATACATGATGTATCTTGGTTCTCCCCCCTCTCCCCCCCTCCCCTCTGCACCCTCCCTCCCCTATTTACAGCAGGTTCATTTATCATTTTCCATATTTTCCCTTTCCCCTCTTTTTCCCCTGTTGCCTTTCTGCTTTTCCCTTCTTTCTTTCTAGTACTTCTCTCCTCTGCTCACCATCCTCCTTTTATATAATATCTATTACACCTCTTTGTCCTTATTTACCATTATGGTCTCTCATATCAGAGAAACAATTCGATGTGTGCTCATGAGTGTCCGATTTATTTCACTTAAGAGTATGCTCTCAAGAAACATCCATTTATATATGAATGACTCTAGTTTATCCTTTTTTATGGCAGTGTAGTACTCCATAGTGTAGAAAAACCACATTTTCTTTAGCCATTCGTTGGTTGTTGG
>PVJO010020930.1:0-31043 GCA_004026905.1 Hystrix cristata
GGAGGTCACCCATCAGTACTCTCTGATGCTGACATCGGTTTCCTTCCAAGGTGGCCTAACAGGAGTGGCCCACATATTTTGTTGTTTGCGTCTGCTCTGAGGCCATTCCAGCCCTTTCTGCACCCTGGAAGCAGGGTGTAGTCACTCTTCAACAATCCCTAAAATACTGAGAATCACCTATTCACCATCCTGAACGCGACAGCCTGTGGTTCTGGGTGTGATTGCACAGGAGGACATGGTCACATTCACGCGCATCCTGCTTTGGAACTAGCAAAACATCCCCTTTCCTTCAGCTTCCTTTCCCTCCCCTAAGGAATTTCCTATTGTTTGTAAATATAGCACACGCACACCCCCACTGGCTTTGTCTAACCAGCCTCCAGTCCCACCTTTCTGAACTTTCATAGTTCTTAGGCTTTGTTATTTTTTTTTTTTATTTTAAACCAAGAACATGTATTGGTACATTTTACATGTAATGGTTACATTCATCACATTTATTTTGTACCTGTACATGATGCATCTTGGTTCTCCCCCCTTTTCCCCGCCCCTCCCCTCTGTTCCCTCCCTCCCTATTTACAGCAGGTTTATTCTTAATTTTCCATAGTTTCCCTTTCCCTTTTCTTTCCTTTGTTACCTTTCTGCTTTTCAGGCTTTGTTATTTTTGAATCAACTTCACTGAGGTAGAATTTGCACACATTAAAAAGCAGTTTGAAGTATATGGTTCTTTTTGAGACAGAGCCTCACTCTGTAGCCTTGTCTTGAATTTAGAATCATCCTATCTCAGACTTCCAAATGCTGGGATTACAGGTACATGTTACCACGCCCAGCTTCAGTTTAAAGATTGTTGACACATGTGTTCACCTATATAACCACCGTGATATCAGAGAACAGAATGTTTCCTTCCCCCGCAGAAATTCCTTTATGCCCTTTTGCTGTCAACTACTGACCTGCTTTCTGTCACTACAGACTCATTTAATGGGCTTCAGTTTTAAT
Source organism: Hystrix cristata (assembly GCA_004026905.1). NCBI lineage: Eukaryota > Metazoa > Chordata > Mammalia > Rodentia > Hystricidae > Hystrix > Hystrix cristata. The sequence goes on from PVJO010020930.1 coordinate 991, forward strand.
GAGAATATACGGCAACCCTTAGATAGGAGTTTTGCATGAAACTGTGCGAGAGACACTTGGGACAATTTTAACATTGAGAAAACAGCAATTGTGTGATCCGAGCCACACCAAAGTTACCCCCTTTGCTGACTTCCTTTCTTTCATGCGTGCGGTCCTCTGTTTTGAGAGATAGTGCCAGCGATTGTTTCTTTCCCCAAGACCACGTGCCACTCCTCCCCACTGGAGCCTGACTCCTCTCTGCCTGACGCAGGAGTGATTTTGTGACTTGACTTAACACAACACCCATGGAGGAAGTGGTTTTCCCCAGGCCAAGGCCTTTCAAGACTTGGTAATGTCTGCTCTGGCCCTTTCGTTGCCCAGCTACCACACCAGGAGGCTCAGGCTGGACTCCTGAGCACTGGGGGAGGAGGGAGAGTCAGCCAGGTCCCTGCTCCTCCAGCCACACCCTAAAGGGAAGCAAAATTATTTTGGGCATCCTGCCCCGGCCACGCTCTCATCTAAATGCAGCCATGTGCGTGACCCCAGCCCACTCAGTGCCATGCAGAAATGTCCTGCTGGACCCAGCAATGCACAGAACTGGAGAAATAATAAATCCTCATTGTCCTAAGCTGCTAAGTTTCAGGGTAGGTTATTACACAACAGTAGCTAACAAAAGCAATCAAGGACATGGATGGGGGTGACGTCCTCATAGAAACCTTTGAAACGACATCAGCAAATGGAAAAGACGCATAGCCTCCACAGTGCTGCCAAGCACTGCCTGCCCTTTGTGAGTTCCCAGATGCAGGTAGTTACACCTGCTCCTACCAAAAGGAACCAGGATCCAGTGTGTGGCCACAGCTAAAGGGGGCTTCCTCAGGGGCTGGCAGTGTGGGTCTGTACTGGAAGGAAGGGCTCCAGATCCTCCTGCTTCCCTCTGTCTGTGGCTTTCAGAGGGAGAGTCACATGGGTAGGAGGAGTCGTAGCTCAAGAATCTGAGTCTCTGAGAAGACCTGGGGTGCTTTGAGAGGTCAAGTGGTTACTAGAGCCAAGTCTCCTTGGGAAGACCCCAATGCACCACCAACGCCTGTCATGTCTGTGGCATGCAGTAGCTACCGTAAAAGTGCTTGTTAAACCAATTTCTGCCTCATTAGTCCAGATATCCCAAGGACCGATTAGATTTAGGGAATCCTAGACTAGCTTTAAGGCACTCTCCAGATACAGACAATCTACTTTGGCGATTTCCAAATCACCGTGCATGCTCTATAGCCAGAGATGGCCATAGGAAATTTAATTTGGAGAAGGCTGAAATTGATTTGGACCATGGCAAGCTTGGCCTTCACCCAGCATTTAACCATAAGGTAGCGTGCATTTGATATGTCAATAAAAACCCACTGCTTGCTTTCCTTTCCTGGAAGCGAGGGGGCACCTTCAACCAAATCTCCAAGTCATGTAAAAGGATCTCCTCTGGCAGCAACTCATTTGAATCAAGGAGGACTCCTAATGGGTATATGTAAATCATTGCTCCAAATGTTTGAATAATCATGTGGTAGATGAAGGGCACCAGCATTTCCTGACAAATGCAGGCGGCCCTTTGAATTAGATGTAGGAACGAGAGCAAAGTACTCTGCTTCTGTGTCATCTGAAGTTTCCACTTATTGGTGAGCCCTTGGGACAAAGGAGAGGAGGGACAGCCTGGGACTGGACCAGAGCTTGTCTCTGTACTCCAGCCTAATTTTTAAATGTGTGCCGTGATCTTAGAACATAAGTGGAGTCCATGTTCCCTGAGCGTGCATGGAGGTGGGTTTCTCTAGTGCCACCTTCCTGCCCCTTGCAAAAAACAGAAGAGGGAGATTGAGTGTCCAAGAGTCAGTTTTCACTTGCTACATAGTTTGTGTCTGCTGAGTGCACCCTGGGGGCTGGGCCCTGAACTTGTGCAAGACCTCCTAGCAGCACAAGGCGTTTGGAAATGCTTGGGCACTGCACACAGCAAAGGCGGGATGACGGCTGTCTGTAACTGGAAGATGGCCACACCCTCTGGCATCTGACCGAGTAGGAAAAAGGCCCCAGGGTGTCCTCTGCTGGGGACACCAGGTGACTATGCAGAGTCCCTACCAGCCAAGGGATCCTGTCAGGTGCAGGGCTGATGGACAGGAGGTGCGCAGGCTTGGACGGTCTCTCTGCTCTGTGGAGCATCCGGCTGGTCCCTTGTCCCTCTGACTGGGGAGAAAAGTCACAGTTCTCGGGTCCCACCTTCTTCTGCCTGCCATCTTCTGAAAAGGAGCGCTAACGAATTGTCACTGGACGCTGGAGCATACTGCTTTCATCGGCTGTCCTCTGTAAACTTCAGATCTGAGACAGGGGACCAGACGGCACCCAGACACCCCCTCAGAGCAGAGACCAACTGCCCCCTGTAAAACCAAGCTGCTCATGGGATTCTGAAAACAAAACAAGGAGCAGCGTGTGCTTGCCAGAGCCCAGGCAGTCACGACGCGCACTCTGTGCTTAGTGTCCGTGGGCTGGGGAATGGCGCTCCTGACAACAGCCTTCAAACGCAGGTGCCTAAACATACTCAAAAGTTACTCTGGAGTCTTATTTTTAGTACCTAACTTTTATGCCAAACCAGATCCTCTTTGGAATGAAACAGGCAATTAATTAATTAATTAATGATTATAATAATGTTCATGTCGAAGTTCATTTTGCAAGCACTTTCACATTAGTTCTTTCATCTCTTCCCAGCCTGCTGAGTGGGTAGAAGAGGTGAGAGACAGCCTGCCCGCCTCCCTGGCTTTGTCGGACTCCACAAACCTCGTTTTGGAGCATCTGCTACCTCAAGACGGTGGCAGGCGGGCACGTCCGGCCTGGCGTTGCTGATCCTGTTGGTAGAGGTTTGTGGGCGATGTGCTAGAGGCAGCGTGTTAGTGCCCATGCAAGTGGGAACGCAGCCTCGCTGGCTGCCAGTACTCCTTGGATGAGTACAAAGGTCAAGCTGGCCTTTGGACTCTTTCAGTCACGAGACACAGAAACCTATTTAAATAGTCTCAAGTGAAAAGGGGACATTTGCATCAAGGTGTACATCAGTACAGCAGCCTCAAGGAATCCCTGGGCGGGAAGGCACCTGTCCGCAAGGGTCTGGGCCTGGGACAGACGCACAGGATGGCTCTGAGCAGAGGGGACGGACATTCCCTAAGCTGCAGGGGCGGGGTCAGACCCACGAGCGTAGCAGTGTGGTCCCTGGTGGAAAGGGGCTTGAAAGCAGGAAGAAATACCCTCCCCACAGAGAAAAATGGAATGTGTGCTAAAGAAAGCGCAACAAACAGAAAGGATTAGTCAACAGATATTGCCAATTCGCTTTATCCACTACACCAAAATAAATTTCACACTAATTAAAAGGTAAGCGTGTTAGGGTAGACCCTAAAAACTAAAATAAAATATCACTGATGGGGTGACATCTATTGAAAGCTTTATTATAATCAGTCTTTTACTTGTAAGCGCTTTGCCCGTGTTCGCTAATGCATCTTTCAAACTTGTGAAAGTGGTATTATTCCTTCTCTTTCCTGGGCTGGGGATGGAACCCAGGACCGCATGCATGCAAGGCAGGCACGAAGGTACATTCCAAGTCCTTTTTTATTTTGAGACAGGGTCTCACTCTGCTGGACTCCAACGTTCTCTCCTCCTGCTTCAGCCTCTGAGTAGCTAGGATTACAAGTGTATGCCACAGTGCCTGGCTCCAATTCTCTCTCTCTCTCTTTATTTCTGAGACAAGGTCTCACTATGTAGTCGAGGCTGGCCTTGAACTCACTATGTCAAGGCCTCAAACTCACGCCTCAAACTCACCCCTCAAACTCACAGGGATCCTCTTGCTTCAGCCTCTCAAGAGCTGAGATTGTAGGTGTATGCACTGTGCCCAGCTCCAATTCTCTTTTTTACCAGCAAGTAAAGGAAGGCATAGAGATATCAGGTAACTGGTCCAGATCCTACAGTAAGTGTACAGCCTACTGTAACCTAGAACCATCTATGTCTCAAACCCTGATCTTACCCTCTATTCATTCTCTATTCTCACCCTCTGTGCAGATCTAAATGGTGCGGAGTTTACTGACTCGGGCATTGAACTCCCATTAAGGGGTAGACACAGCTGCAGACACTGGCCACACAGTGACAAGTAAGGCAGACAGGCCCTGGCCTCAGGGAGCTCGCCTTCTGCACTGCAGAATCTAGACAGGATCCATACCATGACAAAGTTGATGAACACATAGCAAGAGAATGTCTGGTGGTAGAGGCGCTACAAAGATGAAAACCCGACTCTGTGATGACTACCAACTGGATATGGATGGGGAGGTCGAGGGAGGGAGGCCAAAGGAGGCATCCTGGCTGGGGATGAGGTCTGTGGCCCATGAGGAAGGAGGAATCAAGGACTCAGGCTGGGGTGTGAGTGGGTTGTGTTGTCATTTACCAAGCTGTGGAATACGGGAGTTTCAGGGGTTCCATTTTGACATGTCACCTTCAACTGGCCTATCAGTGAAGCGCAGGCATAAGGCATAATGTAGGCCCAGGAGATATCGCGGCACATCCTATGGCATATGTTAGGATAAAAAGTACTGACCTCCCACAGCTCTGCAGACAAAGGGTGGTACACTAGTGTAATTTTTATTTCTGTGAGGAAATATCTGAGGAAGTCTAACTTCATAAAGAAAAGATGTTTATTTAGCCCACAGTTTCGGCAATGCAAAGTCCAGCATTGCATCTGCCTGGGTCCGGCAACTGGGAAGGACCTAACAGTGGACACCATCACGATGGCAGGAGCAAGAATGGGAGAAAAAGATTGCATCTTCAAACAGGAAGCCAGAGAGCAATCCAGGGGTCAGATTCACTCTAGAAAGACTCATTGTCAAAAAGGGCTCAGGGATCCCTCGAGAGCTACCTCATCCTCTCTACAAGTGATCACCAGAGACCCCAGGGTCCCACTACACCTCATTAAGACCCCACCACCTATCACTGTCCTAGATGTGACCCAGCCTCTCACCCGGGAACCACTGGGGAACACGTTCAAGTCACAGCAAAAAGACAACTGGGAAAGGGGAAATAGAATCCTTAAATAAACGTGGGAATAGGTACAGTTTTAATAGTAACCCAAGAAATGTAACTTGGAACATGGCTAAGGTTAGCGTATGTTAAACTACTAAGTTAGAAAACTATCTGAGGAGTAATAATATCCAAGAAGGCAGAGTGAAACTGGTACTCTCCTACACCAGTGGTGACAATGTTCAATGGCAAAAAGACTTTGGAAACTAGTTCAGTATGCGTCATAAAAATTCTTATCTTCTTTGGCCTGATTCTTTGACTTTGAAGATTCTATCTTCAAGCAAAGATTCTGTGTGCCCATTAGTATTTATCAATGGTATATTAATAGTAAAAATTTTAAAAAAGAACAAAGTAGGAAAATAGTTACACAAACATTGGAAAATCCACTCCATTTAAGCACTGGGCAGTCATCATCTGGGATGGCAGGTTCACTTCCAGGGACTAAGAGGGTTTGAGAAGGTTCCAGCCTCCTGGTGGCTTAGTCCATCCCAATAGACCCCAAGTCCATCCAGCTGAGAGGCTGAAGAGGAGCCTGTCTTATGGGGCCAGGCCTGGCTGAGGGGGCAATTCAGACCTGGTCCCCACAGCCTGGGGTCCCAAGAGGGACAGAACTCTTTGGCCCCTGGAGAGTACCCAGAAGGCAAAGAGAGAACTCATGTCCTGAAGGCCCATGCCCATTTCTACTGCCGCCCACATGGACACAGGGCCTTTCCTGTAGAACCCAGTGACCTGCTCTGCTTGGGGAGGGACAGGTCAGCTGCCAGGAACCCAGTTCCACCGCTGACCTCACACTTCCGTATTCTTCTTACCATCCCTGACTTTGCGTGGGTTTTGTCTTAAAGGCACCTGAAATCACAAGCGAAGCAGCTCAAGGTCACCTCCCTCAGCAACCCAGTAAGCTGTTCAAATCTGTGGTACTCAGCAGAATGGAACACAGACAGGGCGCTGCTGGTTACCAGGCAATTTCTGTGGCAACTGCTAAAGCCAGCTTGGAATGCACCATCTTAGCGGTTAGCTGAGAATCGGCAGGCTTCTCTCAGGGTGTTTGATGGGAGTCAAATGACCTTCTGCTTTTTCCATTGGTGTAAGCAGGAGTGAGTTCAGCCTGCCCCCAGTGGCCTTTGTTAGTGCAGCCTCATGATCCCTTCAAAAATGACCCGAGGAGTGGCCCAGGATCTGTGGCCAGGGACACTCCCCTCACACCATGGAAAATCAGGAATCCCAGAATCATTCACACTCTTTCCCACAGCCACCTCAGGGAGAAGACGCCAAGTCAAATGGCACCACCAGCCTCTCTGAACCCGAACTGGGCCCCCCAAGCCTTGGCAGGTGGCATTGCAGACGAGCCTCAGCAGGCTGCGCGTGCCCTGCTGCCTTCCGACACACCCCACCACACAGCCACGCCCCATGCCACACACCTCGCAAACACTGGGAACCTGCCTCAAAATTCCGAGCGAGTTTCAGGCCACCTCAAAAGAATGTCCCTGATAAGAATCTTGAACACTTGGTAGTTAGTTACCCTCCTTGGGCTCTACCCTGCTCAAACACCCAGCACCCAGCACGAGCGGCCTCTAGAGAGGTCACCGCCCCGCCTGAGGGATCCACCCCACAGTTCCAGGGCGTCCCACCGGTGAGGTGTGACACCCAAGGCTCGTGACAATTGGTGTGGCTGCAGGTCCCATCTGAGAGAGGCTGACCTGATTTCTCTTGATTCTGAACTGGGAAACAGGCGCACCAGAAAATGGTATTTAGAGACTCAGAGATAAGAGAGAAAAGAAAGTATGGGTAAAGGAACCTGGGTGGAGAGAGAACAGAGGAGATGGGTGGGAAGCTCAGAGATTCCTAAAGCGGGGAGAGAAAACAAGAGAGACAGAGACAGAGAGAGACAGAGACACAGAGACACAGAGAGACACAGATAGAGCCTTCGAAGCTGGGCCCTTCAGAACTTCCTTACTGGGATTCCCATGAACTATCTCTCCCTATTCTGGGTATCTGGTTTCGGGAACTAACCAAGCCTGGGTGCGATTGTGGTCAGCACCTCAGCCTGCGTCTCAGGCCTCCTGGTCCTCACGGGCGCCCCCTCACCTGCGCACTCTGAGGAACCAAGGGAGGGGCCAGGAGCTGGCTGGACTGATGCAGATGGTCTCGCTCCTGCGGCAGTGGCCACGGCGCATGGGCCTGGACGGCGTGGGACCAGCAGACAGTGCAGGTGCCCAGAGCCTCTGAGGATTGTGTGAATGACCCGGCCCTGGGAGGCTCTGGGAGAGCAGTAAGCCCAGAGATCAAGAAGTGACCAGAAAGCAAAGCAAAATGCTCCTGAAGAAGCCAGCGGAAGCACAGCTCCCAGGCAAAGCTGCGGTCTGCCAGCAGGAGGAGAATCTTTCTTAGAAGCCCTTGGGGTGACTGCCACCCGCAGACTTTACAATGAACTTTCTTCTGAAAGTCTAAACAAAAGGAATTTCCAGTTATAGACTCTCTCCCTCTCCTGACTGGGGTGTCTCATGCATCTTGGAGATCTGCAGGGAGCAGGGGTGCCAGAAGCATCCCGGACAGCCCAATCAGTTTCCAAGAAGGAAGAAGCCAGTGCTTCACTCCTGCTCTCTCTCGGGCACTCGTCTGCCTAGTGGTCTTCTCCAACATGGAAAGCCTGCAACCATCTGGTCCCCTGCTGAAAGCCTGGTCCTTGCTGGAACAAGCCCACACCAGCTGGACAGCTCCAATGGGCTGTTTTTGCCCAGTTCGTCTGGAGTCCATGTTGTGGCTGATCTGGAGAATCAGGATCTTCAGATGTGGAGCCCTGCACCTGTATTTTTCAAAGCTCCCAGGTGATTCTGACATACAGCTGGGCCAGGAACCCCTGAGCTCAGCCAGCCCCATGCATGTTCTCTGGGGCCAGAGAGGGACGGTGGCCTCCTGCTGCCGCTCACACTCTTCCTGGCAAGAGTGATGGTCGTGGCTCAGTGCTTTCCTTTCCAGACAGGTGAGTCCCCAGATAAGGCCCCTCCGTGCACTCACGGGCTGAGTCTTCCTGGTGCTCCTCAGGCACATGGGTGGGGCAAAGAATTGGACATTTATTTATCACGTGCTAGGAGCTGAACCCTGGACACACCCCATTTATCCACACCCCAGGGGAGATACACATAGGCATGATTTAATTTGTTTTTGTTCGATGTTGGGGATGGATTCCAGAGCCTCATGCATGCTAGACAAGCCCTCTATCACTGAGCTACAGCACCAGCGCCCTCCCCCCCACAGATACATATAGTGGATCCTTGAAATTTGCAGGGGTTACATTCCTAGAGCATCCTTGAATTGTGAAAAACAATGAATTTCAGATATGGTCAGAAAAATACCTATAAATGTCCAAAGAAGAAAAAAAATTGAGAACACCCAAGATAGCTGCATGTGGTACAGCAACCTGTTATGATGCAGGATGCTGCTGCATCTGTGAAGATGGGTTACAGGCAGAAGCCAATCAGCAGCAAGGAGAACGGAATAAGGCTCTTGAATTGGCTACTTGCAAATCTCCCACCCAAAAAAAAAAAAAAAAACACAATGCGGAGGATGTTTGTGGTTTCTGAGAAATTGGGGGGGGCGTGTTCTGCAAACAATTATTAGTTAGGTTCTAAGGAAAAATCCGAGAATGTCTGAGGTCGAGAACACTGAACCTCGACTTTGCGGCCATGTACTATAATATATTGGCACTGTTTAGACAATGCTTAGACAGAATATTCCTTTTTGGTGAACTCAGCCAATTCTTACTGCCGAATTCTTGTTTCCCTTTCAGAGCATCCCTACTCATCTCTAAGGCTTGTGACAACAGAAAGTTGACATACACAAGCATCTCTTGAAAGAGAATAATTTATTCTACTTGCAACCCCTGAAGAGTCTCACAGACAGAAACAAAACTGGAGAACCCTGGGCACCTCCCCGAGACAGCCAGCTCTGCCTTGTAGTCCCTGCATACACTCTCACTACCTGATGGACACAGTGCTTGTTAAATACTTGGCAAGTAAATCCAACTTGGAGCTGTTTGTGGCTTCTATGAGTCCAGCTTCATTGGTCTCTTCTGTCTACTTAGCTCCATGATTCTGGTGGCCTCTGGAAAGACAGGGTGTTCTGTAAGGCGTGAAGGACCCCCGTCTCAGGGGTTTGGCAGATTTTCTTTCGCCCTCTCCTCACAGTGAGGAATCTCTCCTCCTTCAGAACCACTGCCTCGCCTTTCTGTGAGCAGCACGTCTGTCCCCTCGGGTTCTCCAGCAGGGAGTTCAGGAGGCCTCGCAGACTCTGACAAGCAGCTCTACCTTGACAGCAGGTCTCTTTCGTGTCCCTGCTTCCTCTGTGGGGAGGCTCTCAGGTCCCTCTCTTTGTGCCTCTCACTAATCATCGTCCCTTCCTTCCATCTTCCCAGTGGGGAAGCATGCTGGTCTGGGGAGTCATTTTCCTGGATACCTCTTGGGCCACCCTTCCTTGTGGATGCCATCCAGAGGACACGTGTGGCCCTTAGTGGACAGACATCCCTGCACCTTGTGCACCTTCTGAGCCTTGTTCTCATGTTAAAAGTTGCTCCTTTAATGTGAGTGTTGGATTTAGAGACAGTAAGATATTTGATCTCAATATTAGATAAAGACATTGCATGTAACTCAAGCCAATTTAATGAATGTTGGGACTTGGCGGTCTAAGTACTAGGTAATATTGCATTGGGGGTCTTAGAAGATATAAATGGCAAGTTTATATTCTTCATCCAATTTCTGAACTACTTAGGAGAGTGGGGGAAAGGGGAATAAGGCAAACGGATACCAGCGATCACCTTTTACAAGTAAGATTGGTATTAGAGAATGTGCATTATACTGGGAGCAAGTAGCTTCACATTCAGTTCTGGACCAGGGAGACATCGGCTCCTGTGAATCTTGAGGAGTGCACTAGCAGCCTCTGTCCTGCATCCTCTGAGGAGAAACAGAAGTGTGGAGAGATACCAGAGCATGGCACTGATTACTGGCCCTGAGGAAGGAACTGGGAAAGATGAGTCAATGCGGCAACTTAACAAAATGTCCTTGGCTGTTTCCTGAGGACCTGCGTGGGTAGTAGGCAGTCCCTCTACTCTGGGTTGCTCCAACATCTGCTCATGGTGTCCTTACAGCAAGCACCCAGAGTGATTGCTCCAAAAGAGTAAATCTGACCACATTATTCTGCTCCTGAAACCCTTCAGTTCTGATCAGCATGCTTCCTGCAAGGTGCAAGTCCAACCTTCTGCTGAAGCCAACAGTGCAGGTCTGGTTGCCAGAACTGAAATTCCCTCAGTCAATTTGCCTGGAAGAATAGCTCAGAAAATTGAGATGAAGTTCACCTACGCTCCAGCGGAAGACTCAAGTTCAGATCCTTAGCTCAGCTTTAACCCAGAGACCCAAGTGTGACATCCTCTTTATGGCTGGGCACCCAGCTGGGTGAGCACAGCGTCAGGCTGGCACATTCTTCCATTCCCATCTGTGCCTTTGGGGTCTACAGCAGCAAGCTCAGCTTGAGGCTCCCGATCCTTTTCACAGGGAGAACATCGAAATCTGGCAACAAGCAGCAATCAGCTCCAGCCCGCTTCTCTCTGGTCCCTAGAGAGCCCCTCCTCTTTAGGATGAAAACCCTCAGCTTGAAGCATTTTTGTGTCCACTCTCCACCCACCATGTCACAGAGGAGACAGAACTTCAACTGCCTTTGCCCCAGCTGCGCCCCCTCATCCCGACATGTGAGGGAGCCAGCGACCGATTCCCACCTGTCTACTTCCTTCAGCGCTCACCCATCTTGTGCGTGGTGTGCCCAGCAGACACACAGCTCTGTCCCAGACCTCGGGTGACAGTTCACTCCCTCCCCCTGCATTTCCCAACTTCTTCACAGGGGGCATCCAGAGGTCAATGCTGTCCCTGGTCTTGTCCCTCCTCTGGATGTGGAACTTAGCCTGAGTGGTATAAAATAAATTGTTTTCTGATGACAGATGGCTCTGGGGTGGAAAATAAAAGCAAAAAAAAAAAGAATAATGATACTAATTGTTCCAACCTTTTGACCCCATTGGGGAAGTGTCACATATAAAACAGGAGGAAGCAAGACTTTGCGATAAAATCTATTCTTCCAGAATTCTCCAACAGTGGTTCTGGGCTGGTGAACTGGATACTCAGCAGTTGAGGATGAGAAAGAGACCCCAGTTCTTGGTCCCAGAGTCCTCTGTGTCTCCCTAGGGGACGTCCTGGCGTGGGCTCTGCTCCTCCGGACACAGCAGCCCCGGGCAGCAGCTTCTTCCAGCAGAAAGTGACAGCTGGAAAGGTGAGGTGTATGTCTCACCTCTGATGGACAGGTGACAGTCTGTCGCTCTCAGGCCATACCCTCCCCATGGCCACCAAGGTCAAGGGTGTCGTTGGACCTCTGAGAAGAGTTGCTGAGTCCCTGCCCACCACCCCAGATGGGAATCTAGGTCTGAGCACAAGCTGCGGCCCTCGCATGGGGCAGAAGGAGCTTTTCTTGCTGTGGCCAGAGAGATAGAGCTGGTTCCCAGACCCGGATCAGCTGGACCTTCAGATCTCCAGAGGGGGCAAATCAATGTCTACCTGGGTAAGTTACAGCCACTGAAGGGTAATTGGGGTGAGCTACAACAAGTGACCAGCAGAGTACCTGCAATGTGCTTATAGATAGGTGACCATTCACTAATAATAACATAAGAAGTAGCCTTTGCTCGGAAGTCACCTTGGCAGAGGCATTTCCTAGCCACCCTTCGCTAGCACAGTCTCTGTCCCTGGTTCTGTAGCTTGCTTGATTTTATGTCATAGCACTCACAGTGCTTGTATCATTATGCTTTACATAATGTATTTCGTCTGTCTTTGCTGGCTCTTTCTCCTCCCCCAGAGCATAAGCCCTACGAAGACAGGGACGTCATTCACTGCTGTGTCTTTCATGCAGCCTGGAACATTCAGATGTTCAGTAATATTTAGATGAATTTTCCAGACTGTGGTACAGTGACCAATACTAAATGTAGCTGTGGACATTTTGTGTGTATGGTTTTCTAAGGACTTTTACAACAAACTGGCATCTGTGCCCAGTGACACTCTCATAGCCCTCTGATGCTGGAATGTTGGGGACAGATTCCCTCCCCAGCCCTGACTCCAGACACTAGGTCTCAGCTCTCTGTCCTGGGCCCCTTGTGTGGAAGGGGAAGCCATCTATGAAGTCTCCATTGTGCAAATCATGGCTGCAAATGAGGCACCCCAAGACACCTTGTTTAACATGAATTAAGAATTTCAAAATGGCGGCCACAGAACATTAACAAGATCTGGGACCAAGTGGCTGCTTGCAGCTCCCAGGCAGCTGGCCCTGTAGGGAGCCTGTTCTGCCCCCTGCACCCCTTCTTTATGCTTTGCCACCCTCCCTGGTAGTTCTTGCTCCCTTTTCACACCTTCAGTGCTTCTTGCCTCCTCTCTTTCTTCCTCTGGGTGTTCTCCCCTCCTTCTTCTCCAACCTCTGAGTGCCCTCATCATGACCTACTGTGATGTCCCCACACTCTCCTCAGGAATGTGGCCTCACCTTCCATTAAGTGCAGCCCAGTGGTCATCAGACTGCTCCGTGGACAGCAGGTCACCCTGGGCCAGCAGCGTCCTGCTGAAGCCTGTGCAGGGAGGAGGCAGAGTCAGGGCCAAGCTCACGGGGAGATGGTGCCAGAAGGGGAGGTGGCCTGGCCTCAAGGCAGGCTGCACAGCCTGGCTCAGTTCAACACTCCTGTGAGGTTGGGTGGCACAGTGAGCCGTTGTGGGTGCAGGATGCTGACCAGAGCAGGGGTGGTAAGCAGGGAGTCCACACCTTGTTGCAACTGGTACTTACTTGTCCCAACTCATTATTGCCAGAACTTTTTGTGTGTGTGTGTGGTATTGGAGATTGAACCCAGAGTCTTTGTCCTGAGCTACATTCCAGCACTTCTTCATTTTTCATTTTGAGACAGGGTCCCACTAAGTCACTAAGTTGCCCATGCTGGTCTTGAATTTGTGATCCTCTTGCCTCAGCCTCCCAGAGTGCTGGGATTACAGGTGTGCACCACTATGATCAGCTTGCTAAGACCTTCTGATTTTTAAGAAGAATCAGAATTCCAGTTTCTAATATAAAACTTTTAATTTTAGGAGCACTGTGTGGGTTGGCTGTTCCCATAGACCACTGTGCTGTCAGTTTTGGGGCCCCTGGCATGGTACCTTTACCTCCCTGGCCATCAGCTTCAGCCTCTACCAAAGGAGAAGTTGGAATTCCCTGATGTCTGAGGTCTCTTTTACACCAGGGTCCTGCGATGGAGCCAGCTGAAGACTGAGGCCTTTGAGACTGTCAGGCCTGCCCCCTACTCCCTGCCCCAGTGGGGGAGGTAGGCCCGGGGTGGGCGGGTCTGGGACTTCATAGTCACTCTGGAAAAAGGGCCAGGATGGAGAGGTCAGCAGGGGCTGAGTTTTAAAGGCAAACTGACGATGCTAAAGTCCAGTGGGGTCGCAGACCCTCAAACCCAGAGCTTTTCTGAGGGAGAGAAGAGAGCAAAGGATCCCAGGGGCCTCCCTCTTGACTAGCACACAGGAGCTGATGGCAATACTCAGTCTACCAACAGGGAGAGACCAGCCACTAGACCCTGTGCTTACCAGCCCTGGGTAGTGTCCCCACCTCGGAAGAGACCTACAGGATGGGAGGTTGTTGGCACCACTCTCCTCCTTAGCCCCCTGGCTGTCTCTCTCCGCAGCCTCGCAGGCCACAGCCACATTGCAACACCTCTTCCTGAGGTCCTGCAGGGCCCACCTGCCTCTTCTGTAGTCCCTTGCTCTGCCTACAGGGCCGGGAGGAAGAAGGGGATTTTGGCCTGTAGGGGTTGTTAACACAGAATACCACAGAGTAGGTGGTTTATAAATTACAAAAGAGTGTTGCTCACAGTTCTGGAGGCTGGAAGTCGAAGGTCAAGGCACTGGCCAGTTTGGTGTCTTGAGAGGGCTGGCTCTGCTTCAAGACGGTGCCCTTGTGCTGTGCCCTCTTGCCGGGGAAGAGGGGAGGGGCTCCCCAGAGATTCATTCACAAGGGCACCACCCTCCTGACCTAATCCCCCCCCAAGGGCTCCACATCCTAATACTGTCACAGCGGGGCCTGGCTTTCAACACATGAATGCAGGGCCACATAAAACACTAAGGCCATAGCTGAGGGTCTCTCACTTAGTCCCAGCCTGGAGGTGGGCCGTGAGCAGGTCAAGCCCCTCTCTCACGCACAGGCCTGGGGTGTGTACAGTCAGGGCCTGACACTCAGAGCCCTTCGAGTGCCCAGTGAGAGCTGGGGAGCCTCAAGGCCTCCCTTGCCACCTTGTTCTCCGGGTTTTTTTCTGCCTTATTGTGACCAACCAGGTGGCCACTAAGTGAAAGTCTAACCACACGGTTGTTCATTCAGCATAGTATTGCACTCACCCAGAGAAGCTCTGGGCTTACTGCTCCTGAGAAAGCCAGAAATGAGTTCATTAATGGAGCCATTCAGAATGCGGCCTCAGGGTGGGGTGCAGCTCAATGGTGAGGGTTTGCCCAGTGGGGAAGGCCTTGGGTTCCATCTCCATCCAGCTGAAGGAGGGAAGGAAGGAAGGAGGGAGGGAGGGAAGAAAGGAAGGGAAGAAGAAGGGAGGGAGGGAAAGAAGGAAGGAAGGAGGGAGGGAGGGAGGGAGAAAGAAGGAGGGAGGGATGAGGGCTCCCACCTGAGGGTCTCCATGGGGCTGCCTGAGTGACCGCACCTCCCCAGTGGCAGGCGCTCAGGTGCTACCGAGACCCCTTCTCACCAGCAACACTAATGAGGAGGAGCTGGAAGGTCGGAATCCTGAGAACAGCAAAGATACTACAGCGCCCTGCTTGTAGCAACACTTTTTGGACTACTTTTTCCGGCCGGGGTGCGTGCTGGGGATTGAACAGTCTTGCACTTACTAAGCAAGTGCTCTACTGCTTGAGCTAAATTCTCAACTCCTGTATTACTTTTTAAGGACTTTATTATCTTTTCAGTTTTATCTATCATGGATAGAGATCTTGTTAAAAATAAATGTTTTATTTACTTTCCTGTCTTCTTAGGCAACTATGTTGAAACAGACTGTATTTACTCTTCATGACTCGGTTGTCATACTGCATATCAGCTAAAGCTTCTGAATAGACGGGACGCCCCCAGAAACTATGACATCATTTAAAGCTGTTAACAGTAGCTAAAATTCTCTCGACTCCCCTTATTTTTGGTGTTTTGAGCTCTCGCTCATTCTTTCTTCCTAGATAATTAAGAAAATAGTTTCATGTGAATAAAAATTCTTTTCCTTTCGTCTAGTCTGTAGTCTGCAGTGCTACAGAACAAGATAAAGAAGGCTGACAGGACTGTTGGTGAAGGAAGTGTCAATATGCCACGAGGAGGAGGGAGGCTCAAGGTATTTGCTGTAGATATTTTGTGGCATTTAAGCTGCTCTGAGGTCCTTTTATCACTTCATCGTTCAACAAATATTTATTGAGCTCCTACCAATTGCCGGGGTTCCACTAGTGGACCCTCCCAGCAGAGTCTGTGTTCACCCAGCTGCGGTCTGCAAGGAGACATCACTTGGTAACCAGGCACCAGGGAGACACAATACGACACGTGCACATTTTACATGTGGTTCAGAGATGTGTATTTAGCTCAAAAATATCCTGGGACACACATACGCTACTTCTAAACCTTTCTAAATCCGCCCCGCTTCCCTCCTGCCTCAGGTGTCTATTTCGCAGCTGGGTCTGGACAGTCTGACTCTAACCGCCATCGGTGGGCAAGCACTGGGCAGATATTTCTGAGACAAATTTCAGAAAGAAAATTTCCTATCTCCTGGAGTGTCCTTCCTCCCTCTCGTCTTTCCTTTTATTTAACATTTACCGAGCACCAACTGTGTGCCAGGCCCCTGGCTAAGAACTGGAATACAAAGTTTAAGAAGACTTACTGCTTCTTTCCAAGGGCCAGACGTGAACTGACGGTCATCACCCAGCATTCGATGCGCCGTCATAATCCAGGAACAAGAGATGCACTGCCACACGCGGAGAACTGGGGACATGGAGGGTAGGGATGTAACCCAGAATGGGGAAAGCAGAAGGAAGAGACTGGAAGCCCAGGAAGGCTTCTGGGAGGAGGCAGCAGTGGAACTCTGTTTCTACAGATGAGTGAGACCCATGTGGCTTTCACTTTGACAACTGACCCCGGAGCCGAGGCCCTGGGGTCAGAGTACGTGGGAGGGAGGGCGAGAATGGAGCCAGTGGAAATGTGGAGGAACAGGTGGTTGCTAGAACCATTTAGAGACCCACATCTTTCCTGTCCTTCCTCCACTGGCCACCTCCAAGACCTATGCTTTTAAATTTGTTAGTCCATTTGTTTATTTATTTGGGTGCTGGGGATTAAACCCTGAGCTTCATGCATGCCAGCCAAGGTCTCTGCGTACTGAGCCACACCTCCAGCCCCAGAGGTCTTTTATTTTAAAAATTTTATTACATGCTACGAGTGCATGCTAATAGTACACAGTGCTGGGGTTGTTTTGGGAATTTGGTACATGCGTTTAATCAAGTTCAGTCGCTTTACTGCAGGCCTGTTTGTGAGATTGTTCTGGGCTATCTTTCCCGGGCCTGGAACTTGTGAGGGCGGCTGCCAGGCAGCAGACATTGGGCTTGGCTCTATGACCTCAGCACCCCCAGAAGCTGCGGGCCATGGACAGGAATCAGGCCGGTGAGTGTGTTTGTTCACCAGCACTTACTGCACACTTACCATGTGCACTCGGCTGAGCTGTGTGATCTCCCCACGACACGCCCTCACACGCCTGAATCCTTTTTCAGATTTCTTTTGAAAGAAGAAGGTACTGACTACTTTTTTCCCCTCAGTTGCAAAGATTTCTTCTCAAGAGCTGAGCTAAGTGTCTGCATCTCAGCTTCCTTGCTAAAGTATGCAGCGTCTTAGTGAGCTGTCTTCTTCCTGTGTTGCCTTTGTGAAGAAAAATAACACGCCCTTCTCCTAGTGAGCGGTGGACATTTTCAACCTGACACCCTCACCTCTTCCCGCCCCTCCCCCAGCCAGTTTGACATTTCCCCACTTCGTACCTCGGGCTTCAAGGGAGGCTGTGATGGCTGTCGCTGTGACAATCGCCCCCACCCTGCTGCTGTAACCGTCTTGGTTCCCTTGACTTTGGCACCAAGGCCGGGCATGGGGAAGCCTGCAGTGGGAAGGAGCAGATCTGTGTTCAAGTCCCAGCGCTTCTGCCGGCCTGATGTGGATGACCTCGGACAGGCTGCTTCACTTCTCTGAACATTTTCTCCTTTCAAAAAGTGCATTGAGATGAACCTTGGTGCCCAGCTGCTGGCTTTTTTTTTTTTTTTTTTTTGGTTGCAAGGGATAGAGACCAACATAGCATGGTGATCCAGGCCTGTAATCCCAGCACTCCAGGAGGCTGAGACAGGAGGGTAGCAAGTTAACACCCAACTTGGCAATTCAGTGGGACATTTTCTCAAAACAAACGGAAAAACTGGATCTTTATCTCAGTGTTCAATGAGATAAAGCTCTGTGTTCAATCCCTAGTACCACGAGAGAGACGGGGTGGTGGGGGAGAGAAGGAAAGCCACCCTTTCTCCTTTGCTGCCCCACAGTAAAGGAGCCACAAGATGATCAGGGCTCAAAGAGCCAGGCAGGGTCCAGGATCCCGGGCCACAGGGTCCCTCAGAGGTCGATGCGTATGTGCTGTGTCCCAGCCAAGTGCCTCGGCTTGCCAGGTCCCAAAGCGTCTGCCACACACGCCCCTGTGCTCTGCCTCTCTGTGCGCTTTCTCTCTGCCTTGTGCAGCCATGTGCTCCCCAGTCCCTGAGCTGCCGTCCTGGCTACCAAGCAGGGCACCCTCCGGTGTCTTCCTTGTGCCCTGATGAGGCTCCTGGGTGTGGCTGAGCTGAGTCACAGGGACACAGGAGCATCCAGCAACTGCCAGGCCACTGGTCTCGGGGGAAGCGATAAGGACGGTCACCAATGAATGACAGGGCGGGTGGCACATTCAGCTCCAGGGTCTCTACCTTGCCCCCTCACTGCTCTGCTTCCTGCCCCCTCCAGGGGCTCTCCTGACTCTGCTCACTCTTGGCCCCTTCCCTGATATGACTCGACTGCCCCATCAAGGGACTCAGCAGGTCTGGGGGCCAAAACTGGAGCACATGGCCAAAGCGCAGTGGTTGTTCCACATTGTGTGTGTGGTGTGTGATAAATGCTCACCATTCCTTCCCTCCTGAGCTAAATCTTCCTGAGAGCAGGGACTGTGGCCATTTTGTTCTCTGGTTCCCTAGCACTTAGCAGCACCTGCATGAATGATTACTGAATGAATGAATGAATGAATGAAGGTATTTCGATGGATTCCCATTTTGAAGAAATACTACGCTTCACTTTCTTCTATTTGATTCCAAAGGTAAAGTGTAGAGCAGCGATGGCGAGCCTTTTAGAGGCGCACCCTGAAACCCACTTGGTTATCGCAAAGCACCCACTCTGCAACTCAACTGTTCCCCTGCCCTTCACCTCCCCTTGTCCCAGGGCCTTCCCAAGGCCTGGGGGAGCCCTGGAAAGGTTTGTTCTCCCCCTTCTCCAGTGGAAATACTGATACTTTTGGACTGGCGTATCTCACCTGCAGCTTGGCAGTCTGGAGTTCCGGACTGGTTTCCTTGTGGCTTTCAAACAGTTGAATCAAGCATCAGCATATCACTGAAATAAGTGATGAGGTTTCTTTACAATAACTTGCTCTATGAAGTATCTTTTCCTGTGAATTCTGCATTTACAGGGTGATGCTGGTTCCTTTGGAGTCTCCCTTGGCAATAACATTGGCATTTTGGAAGCTAAGGAAGAAATATAGGCAGGAATGGATAGTGGTCTCACCATACACTGCATCTATATGATACACCCCAGGAACTCTGTGAGAAGGGTTCCTAGTCCAGCGGTGAAGGTGCAGTGGTTGATTAGTGATGCCTGCCATGGGAACAGAATGGGTGTGGGGAATGGACGCTCTTAGCACCATCCCTAAATATAAGATCTATGTCTTCAAAGAGCTTAGTGATTTCTATCTGAAAGGAAAGTTAAATTTAACTAAAGTAAGATAGTATAGGAGTCTCCTGTGGGCTTGAAGATTGTTGGAAGAGATGGTGTGAGCGGCCACTGTGGACAGTCTAGACAATGGCTGGGTAGGACAAGGACATGCTCCAGACCAAGGGCAGAGTGGCATGAAGGCACCACCATGCTGCACTCCAGTGGACTGCCCCAAGAACAGCGCCTCAGAGTGAACACAAAGTTTTAGAGCAGGTGTAGCTATAATTTATTCATTAAGTTAAATGGTATCTAGAAGAGAGTAGAAATGCATTTAAAATATTTACAGTGATGACTTCCATTTTTAAGCTTGTGAAATGTCTAGAAGTGGAAAAAAATGACATAACAAAAACTTTGGTGGTGGGGTGTTGGGGATTAAACTCAGGACCTTGCACTTGCTAGTGTTCTACCACTGAGCTAAATACCCAACCCCAACAAAAACCTATTTTTAATAGTTTACATCTTGTCATATTTGTCTCTAGCCTCTTTTTGCTTTAAAAAAAACAAATATTACTGATAAAATGTCAGTCTCTCTAGCTATTCCTTCAGTTTATCTCCTAGGAACAACCACTGCCAGAAAGTTGAAGTTGATGCTTTAAGTTTGTTCTACATATTTTTGTACACTGACCTATGTGCACACAGAGTTTCTTGAGTTTCTTCATCCCTTTATTTTCGGAAACTCAAACCCATAGCCTCTCCTCATCCATCACCCCTCCTAAGCCCTTTTTTCTTTAGAGCCTTTTAGGATCCTCCTGTTGCCCTCTCCACCCACCCATATTTTCCCACTCCTTCCCCTAAAATATATGCCCTCTCCTCTCTCCCAGAATAACTCTTACACTTTTCTTTCTACTCTTCCTCTCAGCCCACTCTCTATGATCTTTCCCTTACTTTGAACTCCGTGAGTTCTGGTGTATTGGGCCTGGCCTATGTGGCCACTGGGTCAGTCAGCTTTGCATTACCATAACAAAATGCCTGAGATCATCATCTTCAAAGAAGAGAGGTTTATTTTGGATCACAGTTTTGGAGGTTCCAGTCCACTGTTGGTTGCCCCACTGCTTTTGAGCCTGTGGCAAGGCAGCACATCATGGTGGGAGCATGTGTTAGAGGAAGCTCCTCACCCCAGGGCAGCTGGGAAGCAAAGGGAGAGGAAGGAAGGGGGCCAGATCTCAATCCCCCTTTAGAGCCCACACTCAGTGACCTCACTTCCTCCTGTTAGTCCTTGCCTGTTTAAGGTTCCAGCACCTCCCAATAGTACCCAACAAGAAAGGCCCAACTTTAACACATGAGCCTTTGAGAGAGAGATTTCAGATCTAAACTATAGCAACTATCCACCTTTATAAATTGAATATTTTTTATTTTATTAAGTGCTCAGATGAATTAGAGAATAACTGAGAGGAGAGACCACGTTTTTCCTTTATCCATCATAATCTATAGCATAGGACTAGGCTTAAAATAGGAACTCAACAATTCTTTAATGGGTGAATAAAACCATTCAGAAGGGTCCCCTCAATGTTAGTCATAAGAAACTGAAAGTTGTGCCCCATTTTCAACACTAACAAAAGGAGATTTTTGGTTCTACACACCTCAAAGCCTTCGTCAGTAGAATCATATTTCTATATCATTTGAGTCCCTTGTGCTCTTGTGCATTTTATTTTATTCATCTAAAAATATTATTCTGATATGGGATCCTTAGAGCTCACTAGACTCCCAAAGGGGTCCATGATACAAAAAAAAAAAAAGACCGAAAAATCCTTGTAACCCAATATTTAGTTGAGTGTGTTGCTGCCAATAATAGAGATCATGGTCCCCAGCCCGTTCTGACAAATGTAGCATTATAAAAATGGCAACTTCCTTGGAGATTGCTTAGAAAGACTATATCCTTCTTTCTTCTTTCATCCTTCTGCTTCCTGAACTGTAGACATAATGGTTGGAGCTCCAGCAGCTATCTTGGGCCTTGGGAATGGAAGCTACAGACGGCAGCACAACAAGATAGAAGGTCCAGTTTCCTGCCAGGTTGGAGGGCAGCACCAGGCCTGGACCAACAAACTCAGACTTCTTAAGTATGAAGAAGGGAATAAAGTTCTAGTGTACAGAAGCTACTGTTACTCCGACTTCTCTGTTACTTGCTGTTGGGCCTAAATGAAGCTAATGCAGCTAGCATTTCTGAAGATGAATTGAAAATACTGGTGTTTATCTGAACAGTTTTCCAAAATAATCCCTTATTCTAAAGAAAGAATCATTTCCAACTTCGACAATGACTCTTAGTGCCTGACTTTGTATCTAAACAAAGTTGAATTATGTGGGAACATATTTTGCTCGGAGTTTCTATTTTTGATACAACGAATGAATTGATAACTTTCTGAAACTTTCATTTTTCCACTACTTCTTTAGTCTACTCTGGTCTCCTTCAAAGACAGAGAACATATGTGAATAGTCTGGCTCTGGGCCCCCAACTCTTAATTTATGATAGTGAGTCTTTTAAGAATGTAGCTTAAGAATTTTTAAAACCAAGTAGTAAAGAGTCTTCTGCTATATACACTAAATTGTTAATGGACACAAATATATACATATATATAGTCATAACTGCCAGCAACATTTTTTTAGGATTTTGTGCTTGTCAGAGCTACAGAATAGCAGTTCCTGTCCTCAAAATGGATTGTGATATAATTGGCCAACACACACGCGAAAAGATAAATAGCACACAACACGTAGCATACAAATGATGCAATCAGCAAGGGACATATGATTCAGAGATGGGAATAACTATGGCTTTTGGGGGAAGAATAGGGCAAAATAAAACACAGGAGAAGGGACAATGATGGACAGGGGAGGAATGTTGTGACAGGTCGACCAGCTGGCTGGACCAGACGGGAATCTGAAGGTGTTGTCTCTGTAAACCTTCCTGCATCCTCCAGGTAGGATCGACCTCACTCTCATGTTTCCATACAACTTAGGGAATGCTTCTGACACCACACTTGCCACAGGAGGGGGGCAGTCACGATGACCCATCTCAGCTCAGGGATAGTCTCACTTTCACACACTCACACCTCCTGGGGCTAGAGAAACAACCATCACACAGATGTCTAAAGTTCTGATGAATGTATATCATTTCTGTAAGTGTATACTGGATATTTAAACAAACCACCTCCACCTAGCATTTTCTTTACATATATAAAGGAACTGGGAGCACAGCACAAATGTAGAGTGTGTGTTTTGAATGCATGAGGCCCTGGGTTCAATTCCCAATTCCAAGATAAAATAAAGCAACATAAACAAGTCGTATTTATTGTAGAATGGTTTAAAAAGCCCTAGCCAAGCCAAAAAAGAAAGCTAAAATCTGCATCCCTTATCCCAGTGGCCACGGGGACTCTGGCCGAGTCTGTCATCACTGGAGGAAGGACAACCACAAAAGCAGTTGGGCTTCTCAGGGCCCCCAAAGGTCCTGCATGGAGAGGATGGAGGAGGATGCCTCAGAGAGTACGAAGAACAGCTCATCGGGGGTGCACAGCAACCACATCTGAGGCTCGGTTGTGAGACACTATCATTTGACTGGCTCCTTCATTTAAAAGAATCACTGAGGTGAAATTCACATAACGTAAAATCAGCCAGGTGTCTATCTGTCTGTCTTTCTATCTGGTGGCTGATGGAACAGATCCCAGAACTTTACAAGCGCAGCCCCAGACTAGCCATGCTACTGTGAAGGAGCCGGCGGTACTCAGCATTCTGTCCTGCCATGAAGCTCTCACTGACACCCAGCTCTGCAGCACCCCTGCTGCCCAGCGACGCTCCACGCCCAGGGGACCCCTTCCTCAGCCCCCGCACAGCTTCTGGCAGCCCCCACCAGTCCCTATGGGCTTATCTACTCTAAATAGCTAGTGCAGAGTCGGACATGATGTGAGCTTTCACGTCTGGCTTCTTTCTCTTAGACTCAGCCACATGAGCACACACATCAGGACTTCCATTCTAAGGCTGAACTACATTCCATCCTATACACTTACACAGTTCGATTATCCTGCCATCTGTTGATGGATGTTTGGGCTGGTTCCTGTACTTTTTTTAATTTTTATTTTTATTAGTATATGTTTGCAGCATATAAGCATTACATTCAACATGAGAGTTGGCACATGTAAATATCACATCTTAGTTCTTTTTACAGCCCTGTACTTTTAAGTAAGGTCTTTGTAAAGAAAATATTTGCAGATCCAGATATTTATAGGTAGGAGCTCATGAAATTCACTGGGGCTTACCATGTCAGGCTACATCACCCTCGGTTTGGGGACATCTAGTGCCTTCAAGTGCCCCTGGAATTGTAAATGGCAGGACTCAAAGAGGCTCAAAATAATTACATTCCATATTTGCTTCCCAGCCTCACTGAGTGAGACAACCAGGATAGAAAGGATTAGCTCCACAGCACAGACGGGCAGCCTGAATTCCAGAGAGCAGACGTCAAAGGACCTGGCTTGAAGGAGGTAGGGAGGGCACGATCCAGTCCCTGCCTCCTCCAACAGACGTCACTGAGGTGGCCACAGAGAGGGGGTAAATCTAGCAGCGAATTGGTGGGAGGGAACACTGCAGCCCACCAGAGGCAGAAGGAATCTGTTCCTCAGGAGGGCTGTGCTACCACCCACATGCAGAGCACCCACCCCAGGGAGCCTGCTCCAAGACACTGGGGAGCGTGGCCTGCCTGGACACACAGGCGCAGGGTGGGCAGAGAATGTGCAGAGCCTTCTCACACACAGAGGTGCTAGGAATGAGCTGTGGGGTGAAGGAATGAATGAACGAACAAGTAAAAAGCACTTTTGAAGTCTTCGTAAATTTTTCTGCCTGGCAGTTCATTTTCTCTGTGTTGGAAACAAGAGGAAAAAAAAATACTTTTACCAAAAGTGCCCCAACAGTCCAGACCTGTGGCCTGAGGAGGGTCCCTTCTTTCTCTCTGCCTGCCTGCCTGTCTGCCTTCCCAGCACCCATAGCGGATGGCCTCACTTCTAGATGGTGACTGGGCTCCCCACGACTCTTAGGACCGGCCCTGGATATCAGAGCCTTTCAGACTCTGGGTCCCCACAGCAAGGTCCGGCTTCTCCAGCCGGTCCTCCAGCAGCTCAGCCAGCTAGAGGGCGGATCGTGATCTCGTCCCACAGCTTCCGGCTCATCTCATGGCTGGGAAGGTGCTGTGGATCATCTCAACAGTCAAGACGGGAAATAAATTTTCATGAGTGCCAAAGGCCAAAAACACCATGGCTGGCGTGGTGGAAGGATAAGGAGAAGAGAGGGAAATGAGAAGTCCCAGGCTGACAGACTGCAAGCCAAAGAAACATCTTTTGCTCTTTTCTGGCCCTAATAAGAACTCCCTGTTAGGGCCGCACTCTCCTTCCCTATTATGGACATGTGGTGTGGCTGGAAGAACAGTTGCTCCCTGTAAGCAGTGGTGGGCAGCTGGGCTCCCTCTCTGTCCCTTTGGGAGTCACACAGGCTGCTTGTGGCCCTGGAGCCCTCTCTCCAGGATGACACTTTGTTTGCATTAACAAACCTTATGGGGTCACTGCTGTTTTTAGGGCCCGGCCCCTTATTTGGCTTGGGAAAGGGCCACTTTCCTGCTGACTCACAGCACCTCTGCTGTTGGGTACAGGAAGAGAGAAGGCCACCAGCAGGCTGTGAAGAGGGGACACAAGACAAGAACAATAAGACACATGTCCCTTTAGCTCTAATCTTGTATGACTAAGCACAGCGGTCTATGTGAGCATAGCTGACTACTGCTGTGATAGAAGGGGCTTTGGGAGACTCAGTTTATTCTGTTAGTTGTTGGTAATACGTGTAGAGGCAGGGTGGTGTATTAGTTACCTTTCTAGAGACAGTGGTTTGCAAGAGAGCAGATTTAATACAGGACATTTACAAGTTGTAACGGTCACCCATAAGCCACATGCAGGAAGAGTGCTGAATAACTATATATGGCTGGAGACCCAAAAGATCCAATCAAGGGCTGGGAGCCCACGGCACTGTCCTGTGTACATCCGTGTCTACAGATGATGGCTGAAGAAATCTTTACTGGAACCAGGATGTGATGCTTGAAGCAGAGATGACGACCAGAGCTCCCCTGAAGCAACAGCAGCCATCTTGAGGACAGCAAGGCCCCGAGCTCCTTCCTCGATGAGAACAGCCGAGGTCCCTTCAGGAGAACCAGCCGCAACAGAGTTTCTCCTGGGAAACAGCCGGCCACTCTCTTCTGCTCCTGTTCTCCTTTATGTTGCATTAGCAGCAATTCTCAGGTGGATCCTCTGCAACCAGAACTATACCAATTCAGGCTAGCTGGGCATTTTGGCTCAAATTGACCACATTAATAAGTCTACCACAGGTGGTAATAATGGGAGAGTTTCGTGATCAGATAAAATTTGGATTCATTGTTGGCTCCCTGCCCTACAGGACAGTCATTCATCCTGTCCAAGTCTCAGTTTCTCTGCTTGCAAAACCAAACTAAGAGTCCTGCAAGAGCAGGTGACCAATGGAACATGGCAGCATGGAAAGGAGACGCCAGGGAGAGGCTGGCTGGTGGCCAGCAAGAGGCCTCTCAGGGTCAGCGTTGACTTGGCAAGATCACCACTGGTTAGGTTCAATCTTACAGGCTCAGAAATCTGAAGTCAGCACCTTGGAGGTGCCTACTTTTTCAGTGGCTAATTAACATTCATCTGACTCACAGAGACTGCTGTATAAACCAGAATGCCCAGTCACTGATTCGAATTGAGAAATCCTGCCCCGTAGGGCAAGAGGCTCCCCCATCTGCAGTCAGAGCAGGGCAGCTGATGAGTGGGGAGGTAGGAAGCTTGTTTGAGAAAGAGGGAAGCAATTGTATTCATCAAATTAATTGCTTTTTTATTTGCTTTTTCCTTTAGTTCATTTCCCACAACTTTTCTGCTTCTCACACCACAACCACAGCAAGCAACTGGCTCTTCCAGGAATGACCACATTCTCCATTGTGCACATGTCAGGTCCCAAAAAAATTCCAAAAGATTCCATACCTTAGGTGAACATCAACCAACCACAGTTCGTATGTGACTTCCTTTGACCCAGCGAGGGTGGAACTCAGCAATCTGGCGGGGACTATGAAAGTGGGGTGCTCACCCTTCTTCAGGCCTCTGGAGTTCGTGGATTTTCTCCAGAAGCCCCTGCAGACAGCTTGGCTTGCTGAGGAAAGCTGACGACCAAGCTGACACCTGCAAATGCATCACAGAAGACTGGTTGGGAGCCCTGATCAGGCTGCCCCTGAAGCCCAATTCCTCTAGGCAAATGGTTGTCAGTCTGGGGACAGAGGAGGGCAGGTGGAGAGCTCTGCCCCGTGGGACATTCGGTGATGGACAGGGCTCTTTTGGTTGTCATGGTGATTGAGGATGTCACCAGCATTATCTTACAGGTGCTGGGAACGTCAGGCCCCTTGCACTGTGCAAACTGTCCCACCTGTCTGCATGTCTGGCCCATCATCGATGCTGATGAAAGTCCTGTTGTTTACCTTGGTCTGTCCCCAGAGCAGAGTTTGAAATGTAGCTTTGTGAGTCATTTGTGGAGGCCATGATTTCAGGAGCAGGGAGAGCGTGCTGATTAACAAGCCAGCCATGGAGGGGAGGGCCAGGCATTTGGAGAAACATTATTCAGGTATGTGTGGGCTTCTGGCTGAGAGAATCATTTTCTCTCTAGACTGGTGCAGCAGATGGCCTGCCCAGGGCAGTCAGGCCTCATCCACTCCTCAGAAGCCCCGACTGGAACTGAAGGCTCTGTGGGGAGAATTCTCTGCCTGCGTCCCTGCAAGCCGGGACAGCTGCCCTCTGCTCCGCTGGGCTTGGACTTGGTGTGAACTTACACCTTTGGCCCTTGTGGGGCTCCAGCTGGCCGTCTGCAGATCCTGAGACTTCTCAACCTTCATAGTTACAGGAGCCAATTCCTCATAATAAATCTATATTCTCTGTCTCTCTCTCTCATACTTGTAGCCATCCTTCTCTGGCTAAACCGGTAGTGAGCTGGGGAGGGACAAGAGCTGAGGTGCTGGGCTGTCTCACTTGAAGTCCTCTCCACACTGCCCAGCTGGCCTGCTTCCACTCCTGTGCATGTGGGTGGCAAGATGGCTCCACTGACACCCAGGCAGGAGAAGCCCACAGCAGAGAGCCAAGCTCCCTGGGATGTGCTTGAAACAAGCCGCTCTACTGGAAGTTGAGGTGTGTGTGGAACCACACACTGCAGCAAGAGTGGAATCAAAGTCTGGGAGGCAGAAGAACATGGGCCCCCAAGATGTCCATGTCCTCATCCCCAGAGCCTGTGACTGTTACCTCACATGGCTGTCCTAGTCAGCTTTCTGTCACTGTGACAAAATATCTGGGAAGTTTACTTTAAATTATTTTTACTTGTGGTCTGGTCCTGTGGTGGCAGAGAACATCAAGGCAGAAGTGCCTCATCTTCTAGATGTGTCACTACCTCCCAACAGCTCCACAGGCCGGTGACCAAGTCTTTTGGGGGACATTCAAGATCCAAACTCCAGTAATGGCAAAGGGGCCTCACAGATGTGATTAAGGATCTTGAGATGGACAGATTGGCCCCACGTAATCACAACCCTTATCACACACGAGAGAAGATGGAATCAGAGAAGGAGATGTGATGGAGGAAGAGATCACCAGCCAAGCACTACAGGTGCTTGGATTTGGGACAAGAGAAGGAAGTGGATATTTTCCTCAGAGTCTTCACAAGGAAGTAGCCTTGGCGAGACCTTGATTTTAGCACAGAAACTGGGTTTGGACTTCTGACCTCCAGAAATGTCAGAGAACACGTTTGCATTGTATGAAGTCAGTAAGTGTGTGATGATTTGTTACAGCAGCCACAGGAAACTAAGACACAGACATATGTCTGAAAGGGCATGAGTTGGCTGGTACACGTGAGAGTGCTTAACTCAGGCCAGAGCGTGAGAGTGCTTAACTCAGGCCAGAGCCTAACTGTGCCTTATACACCCACACAAGCACATCGTTGTGAGTAGACTCTACTTTCAAGGGAGGGATAGGCTTGGTTGTGCTCAGAACTTTGCCCAGCATAGTTCCCATTTTAAAAATACATCAACTGTTGTGAAGCCACTGGGTACTGAGTCAAGCTAACATCACCCCGAATTTGTCACCTCACATTTATGGAGTTTCTAAGGGTGGATGTCAGCACCCCGCCCCTTAGGGCATCTCCTAGAGTGGTTATGCCCAAAGCATCACATATTGTTAATCAGCTTTGCCCACAGTGACAATAACCTGGGACAAACTTATGAGAAGGAAAAGGTTTTTTGGCTTACAGTTTCAGAAGTTTCAGTCCATGGTTTGTTGGCCTCTGGTTGGGGGCCTGTGGCGAGGCAGCACATCATGGTGGAGCATGTAGCAGAGCCGTACAACTCACCTCGTGAGCTAGGAAATGAGAGAGAGGGAGGTGGGGGCCAGCGTCTCACAATCCCTGCAAAGGCACACCCTCAGTGACCTAACTTCTTCCACAGGCCCCACCACAACGGGTCCCGCCACCTTCCAGTGGCGTCACAAGTCTCCAGCACATGGGCTTCCAGGGGATATTCACAAAGGAGAGAAGAATGAGGGAAATGTCAGAGCGGACCATGATCCTGGAAAAATATTTAGGACTCCTTCACAGTCTTGATTGTCTAGAATCTGGAGCAAGGAGGCAAAGGATTATATGCCAAACAGACACATAATTTTTTAAAATAATGTGTTTTAAAAATACATTGTCTGAACATTTTTTCATATATTTATTTGCCATTTTTATTTCTTCATCTGAGAAATGTTTATTCATTTCAGATGCCCATTTTTGGATAGGGTATTTAAACTTGGGGGGTTTGATCTTTTTGAGTTCTTTATATATTCTGTATGTTAGACCTTGGTCTGAGGGACAGCTGGAAAAAATTTTCTCCCAGTTTGTGATTTTTCGCCCTACTCTATTAGTAATTTCTTTTGCCGTGCAAAAGCCTTTTAATAGGATGTGGTCCCAAGCATCAATTCTTTGAATTGTTTCCCGTGCAGCCTGAGTTTTATTCATAAATTTTTTTCCAACCCCTATGTCTTCAAGAGTTCTTCCTATTTTATTCTCCAGGGGATTCATTGTTTCTGTTTTTATGTTTAGGTCTTTGATCCACTTCAATCTTAGTTTAGTACATGGTGAGAGACATGTATCTAGTTTTAGTTTTTGGCATGTGTTAAGCCAATTTTTCCAGCACCATTTATTAAAGAGGCTATCTTTCTTCTAGTGAGGGTGTTTGGCTCCTTTGTCGAAGATGAGATATTTGAGTGTGTTTGGAGTTATTTCTGCATCTTCTAGCCTGTTCCATTGGTCCTCGGGTCTGTCTTCCTGCCAGTACCATGCTGTTTTTATCACAGAAGCTTTATAGTACAATTTCAAGTCGGGGACTGTGATGCCCCCTGCCTTATTCCTGTTGCCCAGAATTGTTTTTGCTATTCTTGGTCTCTTCTGATTCTAGATAAATTTCATGATTGCCTTTTCTAATTCTGTGAAGTATGTTGTTGGAATTTTGATTGGAATTGCATTAAATCTGTATAGTAATTTAGGAAGTATGGCCATTTTCACTATGTTGGTTCTTCCTACCCATGAGCATGGGATGTCTTTCCATTGTCTGAGATCTCTTTTAATTTTCTTTTTTAGAGTACTGTAGTTTTCAATGAAAAGATCTTTTACTTGTTTTGTTAGATAGATTCCTAAGTATTTCATTTTTTTCGATGCAATTGTGAACGGAATAACTTCTGTTATTTCTTTCTCAGTGAGTTTGTTATTAGTATATAGGAATGCTATTGACTTTTGGGTGTTAACTTTGTACCCAGCTACGCAACTGAATTTAGTTATTAAATCTATGA
>PVJO010020931.1:0-31038 GCA_004026905.1 Hystrix cristata
CTTTTCCCCTGTTGCTTAGGATCGTTTTTGCTATTCTTGGTCTCTTGTGGTTCCAGATGAAATTCATGATTGTCTTCTCTAATTCTTTGAAGTATGTTAGTGGTATCTTGATTGGAATTGCATTAAATCTGTATAGTAGTTTAGGAAGTATAGCCATTTTCACGATGTTGGTTCTTCCTACCCAGGAACATGGGATGTCAGCAAGACCTTTGCTCTCAAACTGCAACTCCCACTATTCTCTTTAATCCATTCCTTTTCATTGTCTCCTTAGTACTTGCCACTATCTGACAAGTTCCGTATTATTTTGTTTATTATCTAATTTACCCTGCTAGACTGCAAGCTTTATGTAAACAGAGATATTTTTCTGCTCCATTTGCTTCCCAGCACCTAAGAAACCACCTGGAACACACTAAGAGCTCGAAGTCCATTTGGTGCATCAAAGAGTAAAAGAAAGGCCAAAGGAGAAAATGGTGTAACTGGAACAACATGGACGAAAATTACGATCCTACTGTAAACTGCAGAGAAGATCTACAGTTAGAAAAGCAGACAGCAGTCCTCTTTAGAATAAAAATTAGTACATCAGTGATGAGTTTGGCATGAGCAGTTTGGGAAACAATTCTTAGTTTTCTTGCATTTCCACCTATGTTGCTGGAGAGATATTTACTGTCTTTTGTTCTAGAATATCTTTTCAAGGATATTTGGATAGTGAATAGTCTTAGGATGTTTAATATTTATCTACTGGTAATAGGCAGGTTTGCTTACAACCTTGGCAGATGGACAGAATGTCTCCCCCCTGGATCAAAAGGAAGGCTTGTTTACTGCCTGCCTATTGGAGGCTTTCTGTCTCTCGGGATTCCCCTCATGGAATGCAGCCCACTGAGTACATGGGGATCAGTTCTCCCTTGTCCTGCTCCTTAATGGGAACTGGGGCTCACAGAAAAGATCCAAAAGCTGCTGATACTCTGGCTGCTGTCATGGCTGTGAATAGTAAACTGCCCTTCAATTCTGACTCAGGAGGTGTGGTCTCCAGCAGCATCCTTTAAACTATGGCAGGCTAAATTATCAGTGTACAAGTAGGGTGATATTTCAGATCTTTTATAGTTCTCGGGAGATCAGTGGCAAAATGACAAGAGTATGTTTTTGTACACACCAGTTTTACCAATGATATAGTCATTCACTTCCACCCAATACCATAGAAAATTATACCTTAGAAACTTCACTCCAACTTTTCTTTCACCTAGATGAAACTTGGCTGCATAATATTTATGTAAGACAGTTCACCAGTCATTCATCTGACTGTCATAACTGTTAGCCTCAAGCAACAGCCTAACTACAGAGAGCCCTTGAGTCTTAGGAACAGAAAAAGAGAGAGATAGAGCAGAAATCACCAGACTACATGAATATGAAACAGTTGTTCCAAGAAACAGGCAAAGACATGAATAAGAAATTAAAGCTTGTATTTGTATGCTACTGAGCTTTTCACATTGTTTATTATGTAGCAACAGCTGCTGATACAAGACCCAAAATATCAATAACTTCAACTGTGGTGAATGTCTGTTTCTCCTTTATACCATATTCTAGAGGTTGGCAATATGGCATTAGCCTGGTGGCTCTCTTACACAAGTTTCCCAAGACAAAAGCTATTTCATCACTCTACCTTTCTTCCTGCCCTCCACTGAAATCATCTTTCTGCTTATTCCATGAGAGTTTAATACCTTGACTTACATTCCAAGAAAGAACAGTGTGGAGAAAGAGTGGCAGAAAGACACTTTGGAAAACATCCTAGATTCTGCACACGCCCCGTTTTCTCACGTGTCATTAGCCAGACACTAGTCATATGGCCACTCTAATTTCAAAGGAGGTGGGGAAACTTGCTTTATTTTTGGTAGACATCACTATAGCTAAAAATTCAGAGTTGTAACCCTGAGAGAGAAAGAAAGAAGGGAAATTTGAGTACAACTAACATTGTTTGCTACAGGCTATCTATGTGGCACTCAAATGCCCACACACAACCTACCCATCCACCACATATCCATCACTTGCACGAGGAAGAAACTACTAAAGTCCCATCTGAAATCATCTTTACTGCTTATTCCACAACTGGGTTTTTAACTGTTAAAAACCCAGTTAAAAACCCCTCATCTCTAGTGATACGCAGTCTCTTGCATTAAGGATGGATATGATTTGGCAACTATCAACTAAAATATCAATTTATCTGTCTCTAACTTCAAAGACTGTGAGGAATCAGATATTGCAGTTTACATCTTCATCAAGTGGGGACTGGAAAACACATAGCAGTCACTTGGCCACAGCGATAATCACATTCGGCTAAGCAGGGACTACAGTATGACCTGACCCGACCATGGAGTCAGTTCCCTGGTTAGGCCTATCTGGAAGCCCCTGGTGCTGCCCTCAAGAAATGTCCATTTTCTTCCAGAGCCTTTGGTTCTACCCACTGCAAGGTGCTTTCCTGTCTTTTTTCCTCCCTTGCCATGGACGAAGGAAGCATTGTGGAGATTACCCTTCTTGGAGACGAGAATGTTTTTGTAGCCTGTTTTTTTGCTGGTCTGGGTTTGGCAGCCCAGGGATTTCCTCAGAGGTTGAACAATTATAGGTTTTTGTATACCACGTAGTTGTTCTTTATCCATACAATTCCCTCGGAAACTTAGTAAGCTTCCAGGCAATTTGTTTTGGATCAGTTCCACATGTAAGTAGCTGTAGCCAAAGATCTAATCTAGATGTAGTTTTTAAGCCTAAAGATGCTTGTCTTTTCCTTATTACCCTGTGTGCTTTACTTAACCCCTCTTTGGAAAGACTGTATCCACAGTATCTGAACCATTTTGTTTGGGTGGGAAAGCAATACCCTTAATTTGATTTTGCCTCTGGTCTGGCTCCCAACTCTGGCAGAGCATTGAGCTTATCTCCTACTGAGGCAGTGGCTTTGAAGCCACCAATTTTAATTACTTTGGTTTGGAGTACAGAAGGAGTTGACTTTTTCAACTCTAAAAGGCCTTAAATTATAGGATTCTCAGTGAAATTATTTTGCTAACCCAGCACAAAGAGACTTTCTTTGAAAGAACTGTATTCCTTTCCACCTCTGCATGCATACTAGCTATGTCTACTCTGAGTTTATCTTTGTAAGAGAATTTTGCTGGGAGAGCAAGAAGCATTCAAGATGCTGCTTCTCTTAGATGATTCCCCTAATATTCTCACCTCTGATTAGCATGTGCTTGCCTTTTAACATTTTAAGCTACACTTATTCTAGCTGTTTGTCTTGGCATCCTTAAGGCTCAATCAGCTTTGTAGGCCCCAATAGTTGTGTCTCCTCCAATAGTTGTGTCTCCTCCTCCTGCCTTCCAAATTCTAACCATATCTAGGTTATGCTTCTTTTTGTACCCCACTTCTGGCACAAAATTCTGCTTAGGACATAGGTTTGGAATGTGCAACAGAGATTCAAACAAAAGAAGTAAAGAAAATAGAAGAATAGTCTTTTGTCAGTGTAGTCTGAAGGTGGTCTGGGGGCCTAATGGGGGACTCAGACTCTATCATATAACTCTGACATCTCCAAGCTATTGGCCTTATTTACATGGTGAAAGGTAACTTATCACCACAAGATCTTTCAAGGCAAGGATAAGGAAAAGGTCACAGAAAGGACGGCCCTTCCTCTCTTTTAAGGATGTGGCTGGAAGAGGCAGAGGGCAATTTAAAGAGAGGCTGGAAAAGAGGGTTTTGACTTCATTGCCATAGGTCCTGCTACAAAAAGCCCTTCCATTACGGGAGAAGGGGAAAGTGGATAATGAGAGAACAAAAAGTAGTCTTTGCTACCGCTTTAAAACACATGACTCACTTGTGTCTAACAGGGTTGCTTTAAGGTGAACCAATCATTGTAACAACAGCAAGAACTAAGCTGACTACAGCATTACTTCATGAACAACTGCTGATCTAGTGATATTTCTGAAAATTTTCTCAAGGTATAACATTCAAAGTTAAAATTTTAGTACAGATGAATGTTAATTTGTTGTCTACCCTTTGCATTAAATGCCTAATATATAATACACATTTAATAAATAGCTGTTGAATGAAAGCACAATTAAACTCACCAATTAACAAGTATTTACTGGGCATTTGCTATGAAATCATATATGTGTTAGACACCAAAGAGGTTTTTTACAGACATACGGTCTTATAACAAAAGAGGCTGGCAGCATTTTACTTGATGGTACTAGAAAACTGAAGCATAGGGAATATCTAATGAAGGGTATAGCAAGAAATTTTCAACAAAATTCTCAGTGATTATACCAAAAATTGTTCTTCTAAATTAAGCATTTTTAAAATAATTTTATAATTTCAACTTAAAAACTACACTGCCATAAAGAAGGATAAACTAGAGTCATTTGTATGTAAATGGATGTTCCTTGAGAACATACTATTAAGTGAAATTAATCAGACACTTATCAGTACACATTGAATTGTTTCTCTGATATGAGAAACCATAAGTGTAAATAAGGACAAAGGGGTATAATAGATATTATATATTAAAAAAGATAGTATTCAAAAGAGAGGAGAACTAGATAGAGAAAAGGGGGAGAAAGAGGGAAGGTTAAAAGGAAAGTAAGATGAAAGGGAATAAATGGAAAAATGTAAATAAACTTGTAAATAGAGAGGGGTGGGTGAATGGAAGGGAGGGGAGGGGAGGAGGGGGGAACCAAGATACATCATGTACTAGTACAAAATAACCATGTTGATTATGATCATTATGTATATAATGTACCAATAAATGCTCTTGGTAAAAAATAAAAAAATAAAAACATTTTAAAAAGAAAAAAAATTTAGTATCCTCTTTTTAACTTGGCCGAATGAAAAAGTCACTTTAAGAGAAAATGAAATGTTATTTATACAATTTTTACATTACACTAAGTTGGGTATCAAATACTTCATATTTAAGATTTTAGCTAAAAATAATATATCATATGAAATTGTGACATGTATTTACTTGCTAAAGTGGGAATGTTGCTTTCAAGTAGATTAATGACAAATAGTGCACTATTTGTTTGCAAAATCAAAGCCTCTTGCGCTTTTATTTGAAGAGTAAAATAGTCCACTTAACAAACTGAAAAAAGCAGAATATGGAACATAACTTTTTTAAGGAAAAGGACTCAATCTTATTTTTTCACACATTTGTCTGTTCTATCCTTCCATTCCTAGAAGAAAAATTTAGCTATCACCACAGCTTATTTTCAGAAATACATAGCTATAGACACTGTGATGTATTATTTACAAGCTGTATATGGATTCAGAGAAATGGTTCATCTATATATATTTTTTAATCACTCAAGTACATGTGCATCCATGGTTTCCAAAATAGAATACCTTAGGATAAATAATACAGCTTCAGTTTTTTTTTTTTGGTCTTTTTTTTCTTATAGTTTTGCATATTAAAGAACTAACATATGAGCTAAATAAAAGGCGGGTACAACAAAATAATACCTGCCATGCCATATCTAAAATATATCTTTTTTAAAGCCTCCTTTATGAAACTAAGTCTTTGTTTTTGAGAGTACACAGTTATTTAGTGCTCTGTCAGGAATATGGGTAAAGAAAATAAGAATTATCTTTCATTAAAAATGAACAGTGATGAAAATATTCTAGGAAAGGCAAGTTAAGCACACTTACAATAGTCCTAACTTCAGATTCCTAGTAGCATGTACCGAAGAATGCAAAACTAGGGCATAAGTTGTATAAGAACTAGAAATTTTATGTCAAAAGTTATGAAAGCTTTCTCTTATAAACAGCAAAACAAGTGAAAGGCAAACTAAGTGCTGACTCTCAATGTTTTATCACCATAAATTTCCATTTTTATTTTCTTTTAGATATTACTAGTTATATTTTTAGTGAGATTTAGACATTTGTTCATTCAAAAATACTCAAAATATTTTAAGAATATCTGTTATGTTATTTTGTGAACTGGGCGCTGTCCTAGGCTTTATGTTCCTGTCCTCTCAGAGTCTACAGTGTGCTGACATGGGGAGCAGAGCTATTCTGTGACTGCAGTACAGTACCCGGGGGGAAGGAGAATCGCTGAGAACCATGTTGGCTATAGCAGCTTCGCCTCTCCCTACAGCAAAAAGCCACTCTCAAAAACAGCAGAATTTCAGAGCCATGAATCAGTAGCATTCGATGGTTATTGAGCTACACGCAGAACAGTTCAAACAGTGCAGTTAATGGGTAGGACTTCCAAAGGCAAGCGCCATCTCTGCAAGGTCCCCAGGAGCCAATAACTCCAGGGAATGTAACTTCTAAAACCAAGTAGCTGCCCGTCCAAATAGCTAGAAACAGAAAACTGGCCCTAACTCAGAGGCTTCACAAAGCCTGTTAAGAAAAGAATGAGAAAAAAAGACAAAGAAGAGAAAGAAGAAGGAAAAGAAGGGGATGAAGAGGAAGGGGTAGAATAAGAAGGAGGAAGAGGAAGTGGAAGAGGGAGAGAAGCAGGCAGAGAGCAAAGCAAAGAGAGAGGAAAGGGAGAAAGGAGAATGGGCGGGAGGAAGTGAAGAAGGAAGGGAGGGCAAAGCCCCACAGAGATGTGGCTCTTTTGCTACTGGAAGCCTACATTCCATCGAGGACCTTCTGTGCATATTCCAGGTAGTAAACAAAACAAACGAAAATTCTTGCCCATACAGTTCAAGGACGAGGAACTAGCAGTAACTACAAACTAAGCAAAATACATAGTGCTATCTTTTAGATTTAAATCTCTAAAACTCTCCTCTTCCTCTATTGGGTGGGGGCTTTGGAAGATGAGTATACTACCATACAGGGTTGCAATACTCATCAGCGGATTAAACCATTGCTGAGTTCATAACTGAATGTGCTATTAGGAGGTGGGACCCCACTGGAGGAGGGGAGGTCACCAGAGATGTGCCTTTGGAAGGTATATATCTCACTCTGGCTCTTTTTTCTCTCTCTGCTTCCTAACTACCATGATTTGAACAGGTTTCCTCTGCCAGGTCCATCCACCATGCTGTTTCTGCCTTGGAGTCAACCAGCCATGGACTGAGCCTGCTGAAAATATGAGCTGAAAGAAACCTCTTCTCCGTAACCTGTGTATGTTGGGCATTTTGTCCCAGTGGTGGAAAAGTAACTAATATGTATAGTATGTTAAGCAAGGACAAATGCAATAAAGAAGGATTTAGCCCAGAATACAGATCAGGAAGTGGCAGCTGCTATAGGGGAGGGGTTTTAATTTTTAAACAGATTACTAAGGGAAGGTCCTACTGAGGTGAATTTGGGAAACAACCTAAGGAGTATGCCAAAAAAAAAATTATCTGAAAGAAAAGATTTCGAAGCAAAAGGCTTAAGGTTGGGCAATACCTAGAATACTAGCAGAACAGCAAAGAGGCTAAAATGGCTGGAGTCAAGGAGGTGAGGTCTAACAAGGTCAAAAGGCAAAAGATTAGAGAAAAAAGTAGTGGTTAACTCCTAAATGTTTAACCTGATTGCCATCTGTTTAAATCTAAAAGTGTGCAGGACAAGCACATTTCAAGGTGACTCTCAGGACTTCCTGGGTACTAGATAGTCAAAAAGATATACAAAGTAAACAATCCAGTAATGAGTCTGGAGATCAGAGGAAAGGTCTGAAGTGACGACAGCCAAGTAGACAGCTGTTAAGAGTAGAAAAGTGTATTTAAAGCCATGCTGAACACACAGTCATATATCCTCGTGGTCTGTGTCATCAAGGACATCCTGAAGATGTTCGAGAACTGAGCCACAGAGCTATTCAACATTAAGAGACGATGAAGATCAGAAGGAATCAGCAAAGGACAATGAGAATGAATAGCTAGAGAAGAAAACCTGTGGAAAACCCAAAACTAAGTGAAGAAAGTGTTGCAAGTAAGAGAACAAGATGAGGTCTGGAGTTCTAATGGAAGATGGCAGAATAAAATGTAACTTATATTCCATTCAGCAAAGTGAGGAAGAGTTCTAGGACCCAAGAGAGTCGTAAAAGTAAATATAAAGAGCATGGAAATTTGAAAAACCACTGCAGAGAAGGGTGGGGAGAAATCGATGACTTCAATCCTGGCTCTACCAATAGGGATAGAGAAACCAACAATGCACATGTACCAAAAGCAACGCAAGCAATCTGCAATATTACTAGCTAACTAGTTGTCCTATCTGCAAGCCAAAGACATGATCCATACAAGCTTTCACCCCAGCTCGGGAATTTGATATAAAAACAATTCCACTCATGAAACATGCTGGCACTGGAAAAGAAAGCCATTACATCACTTGGCGAATTCTCAGAGGGCTATAACCAGAAGCTACTTTGAGAAGGGTCCTATTGTTAGATAGCAGTCTCATTTAGTGACTTGAAAACTCAGTGTGATCACAACTACAAGTCCTTTGGATGCCCTGCTGCACTGACTGGTGGCAGAAGGCCACATAGGATGGTCTTGGCTGAGGGGACTATGGAACAGAAGTACGCCTGGATGTCTGAGCAGGGAGGAGCAGGGGCCATGACAGAGAGCAGAGTGCATGTTACCTCGCCCTGGATTACTAGAAGCAAAGGCAGAGTGCTTGAGGACAGAATGTACTTGAGAGAGATGCTGATAGAGTGCTCTACCCTCAAAGCCACCTCTCCAGCACAGAATTTAGAGCCTAAATTGCTCTACCAGCCTCTGAAGCTTTTCAGGGATGTGCCAACATACCCCAGCTTGGCCCTTTGCCATGCACTACTCCACCCCACCTCATTCCCGTATGTACACTCATCCAGGCTGAGGATATGCCCACCTGGGGCAGCCTACCAGCCACCATGGTGTAGACCAGAAGATGTGCTACAGTCTAAACAGGCTTCATCATAGGCATGCAGACCAAGAACCTCAAAAGAGGCTGAAGGTCTACCATGCATGGTCCAGAGGCCCCCATATCTAGACCAGCAAGAAAGGCTCCTGGCAGTTTCTCAGTCATCTGGCACACTGCTAGTCCATCAGCCAGAGGAGATGGGACAAATGTGCACCAGTCTTGTGCACTCTGCACACTGCTGAGGCTGGGTTGGAGCCCGGGGCCCCTGGCTGCTCCTGTCAACTGCACACAAAAGGCCAACTATGTCACATAACCTCAGACACAGTCAAAATTTTCTCAGTCTAAGCAGTGAGGAATGTGCACCACAGCCTATAAACTGCCCTAACAGGTTGGACACGGAGAAGAAATAGCAGATCGTAGCAGCTTCCCATTATCCACCCCATAACTAGATGCTTCTCCAAACCAAATTCCTTAGCCACAAGAAATTTCTGATTAGTCTTTTGTTTTAGTTTCTGGTTTTGTTCAATTATTTTTCTTTCCTCTTTTCTTCTATCTGCACTATTTTCTTTGTTTTTTCTTGTTAAAACAATTCTCACTATTTTAATACATTTAATTTACCTCATTGTTTTATTTTTTCTAATTTAATTTTATCTCACTCTCACTTTTCTTTCCCATTTTTTACATCTTATATTTTTTCCACTTCTCTCTCTTCTTTATGTCACTTCTGCTATTTTTTTTCTGCTTTTGTTGTTGATGGCATTTTTATGCTTTGTTTTATTAATCCTTAATTTTTTAATGTATACTATCTTTGCCACTTTTTTACAGTTACGAGTATGGCTGTGGTGGTTTTCAGTTGGTTTTTGCTGCACTGCTGCACCAAGTCTGTTTATATTGGGGACTCCCACTGTTATCTGTTGTCCTCCCATACACCAGAGGTGGAGCCTAGCACTACAAGCATGCTGTACCCTCAAACTAGCTGGGAGAAATTTCACCTTACTTCAGCCACAATCTAGTCATACTTGAAATACGGCAGATTCGTTAACTTAAACAATGGGAGAAATAAGTCCCCAAAGAACTGGCTTCAGGGATAGACAGGATAGAGGGAAACCGAGGTCTCACTCTTGCACATTTACCATCACAGCAACAGCTGAGAGAAACAACACAATTTTTATAGCCCATACCTACTAAGGTCCTCAGCATAAATCATACCCATAATCTTTCAAACCATACTCTTCTGGCAAAATAAGAGAACAATCCAAGGGGATTCACTCTTCATATTCTGCTGTTAAAATATACTTTCCTCAACTACCAGAGGGACCTTTTATTGCAAGATTTACAGAGAAAGTAGAACACTCAGGATCCCTGTATGTGCTGTCAATTCCCTGACAGACAAGGCAGCCACAGGGAAATACATGATGAAATACACTGGGAACTGAACTCAACACTACACAATAGAGTGATACTCCAGGGCACACTGTCAGAGAAGACTGCAGGAAGACCCTCACAGACAAGGGCAAAAGAATCCATTGCAGCAAATGAGCAAATCTCCATGTACAAAGTCAAACATGAAAAAACAAAGAACTTGACCCCTCCAAAAGTTAATAGTTCCCTAGTAACTGATTCCAATAATATCATGATGCACAAGCTATCGAAAATTTCACAAGAATGATTATAAAAATGATCAATTGACTCAATTTGGATACAAATAAATACCTGAATGAAATAAGAAGGGAGAAGGGAGAGAAAGAAGAGAGAGAAAAAGCAAGGAGAGATGAAAGGAGAGAGGAAGGCAGTGAGGAGGGAGGAAAGGAGGAGGAAGGGAGGGAGAGAATGAAAGTTGAGCAGCTGTTAGAGAAGGAAATCAGAAAGAAGGGGGAGGGAAGGGCAAGGGAGTAAGGAGGCAGAAATAATCAAAGTGCATTATATGTATGTATAAATATGCCCAAATGAAATGTATTATTCTGTATAACTAAAATGCACTAATAAACAAAAAGATCAGTTGTGTCAAATATCGTTGTCAAGGAAAATAAGATGAGGAACTAAGATGTGGCCATTGGATATTTGTTTATTGTCTTTGGTCTCACTGTAATATAAAGTGTTACAGCAGAAATTTTTTTCTGTGTTTGATATTAATGAATTGTCTTGGGCTAGAACAATACCTGGTACATAAATCATGTTCAATAAAAATATATTAATAAGTGAATAATCTTATTTATGAACATAGATTTTAAAAGTTCAAAATAAAATGCGAAGTATTTTATGATGGGAAAAAGTTTGTGAAACATAATTAGATTTAAAAATGTAGAAGATTGCTATTAAGTTTCACGTTCTAGATGGTACTAATATAAATAAAAAATTCAGAGAAAGCGATAGTACCTTGAAAACTTAGAAATGAAACATTAAGATGTACATTTCTAATGCCCTCTTTAGCATCTAGATTTATTTTACTCAAATACTGCACATATACGAATGTGATCTTTTACATATAAGAACACATTTAAAAATTACAGTTTTTAATCCTAAATCAGCTTCTTGGAAATAGCAGAATTGCTGCTGTTAAGACACACCAAGTCACCACACTAGAATTACATTAGTAATTGGACATCTCATAGCATACTTAAGATTCTTAAAATCAGGGCTGAGAATTTAGCTCAGTGGTTAGAGTGCTTGCCTTGCAAACACAAGGCCCTGAGTTTGATCCCCAGCATCAAAAAAAAAAAAAAATTCTTAAAATCAAATTTTATATTCACATCATAAGAACCAATCTGAGTCTACACTATCCAAACACAGGAGAAGATTTCAGTAACATTGGCTTGATGGCTCAAAATGACATAAAATTTCATCATCATATGCACCAAAATAAGTTAGCAAGTACAGAGTGTCCATGGAACAATAAGAATGCAAGAGAAACATATATTAAGTGAGGTTAAAGCAGAACTATTTCTATGATATTCCTAATCAGATTTTACAATGATATATACAAGTATGTATATATACTTCTATCCTAGCAATAATATAATTTACTGAGATACTTCATAGTCTCAAAGATACATGTGTAATGTGCAATTTCTTTCCAATTTTTAGGCACAAAAGTAGACTTGAGTTTTTCAAT
This sequence comes from Hystrix cristata, assembly GCA_004026905.1. Lineage (NCBI taxonomy): Eukaryota > Metazoa > Chordata > Mammalia > Rodentia > Hystricidae > Hystrix > Hystrix cristata. Next base: position 11,906 of record PVJO010020931.1, read on the forward strand.
AAAATACGACTTTATTGTTTCAACAAAGCTAATTAAAAGACATCTTACTCAGATAAATGACTTTAGAGCAACTAGTTAGTCTCAACTGATGACTGATTTTATAGTATTAGTTGAATATTGGGCGGGATGCATGGAAACCTACCAGAATTTTCCTAGGCTATTTGCCAGCAAGAGCTCGTCAAGGAAAACAGTACTGTGATTTCAACTTTGAACTCTGAACTGTACATTGTGTGAACTTGTCAAACACTCATCCCACAAATAACCTCATGCTCTTTCTGCAAATCTTGCCAAATAGAATGAATCTGATTTAGTGGAAAAAAGTGTTTTGGGGCCAAGGAAAATACACACATTGTGTATAGAGTGTCAATAATTCTGGAAACATTAGTTTACCTCTATTCATGATTTCACTTTAAAAGAATGCAATGTTGTTTTTGCTGAAATAGTTTTACCATAATTAGCTCATTTTTCCCTGAGGGAAACATTTTCTTCATATGTTATTATGTTTGTGCATTACTTTCCTAGAGTAATTAATGCCAATGGTTAAAATATGGTTCTACTAAGGTCATTTATCTCCTGTCCCCAAATAGACCACTTAAACTACTAACATTACACCCCGTGACCTAAATCTTGCCCGTATCACTTTATAAAATACAGATGAATAGCTTCTGCCTGTTTCTAATTTAAACCAGAATTTTCTGAAGATATTGGATGGATAGGGATAGTAGCAGAATGAATGTAGGAAATTCGTAGAATTATGAATTAAACTGGAAAGCCAAGAACAGTCATCAATAAGGGAAATTACAGTAACAGAGCCAAGGATTGCTGTCAAAGTAGATGTCAGAAGGTTACAAGGACAGGGGTAAAATGTAGGACCACTTTACGAACTCTGCTCTAAAGTCAGTCTTTTGAATTCTCTTACTTTTATTAGGCCATTGGTTACTGCAATATCTGTTGTCTAACATATTACCTTTGCTATCTCCCCAGAAATAAAAGTTTGAAATAAAGGCTATTTCTTAAAATCATCTGTTGGTTCTTTCTATTCTTGTTTTCACATCACCTAATATGTGAAAATGGTAGCCATTTATTGACTATTTATGAATTAATATTAAAGTATAACACTAATAGACATACCAAGAATTCGAAGCAGTAAAGAAAAATAAAGTTTAAGCCTGTTATTAAGTATCTAAAAATAGAGTATCCACGGATCAGAACAGAAGATGCAGAAACAACCTCAGGCACAGTCAGCTGGCTGATATTTGACAAAGGGGCCCAAACCACATACTGAAAGAAGACAGCCTCTTTAAACAACTGGTGCCATGAAAACTGGCTATCTACATGCAGAAGGTTGACTCTAGACCCATATAACTCACCATGTACTAAACTAAAATCAAAATGGATCAAAGACTTCAATGTTAAAACAAACAACCTGCTGAAACATAAAATAGGTACAACTCTTGAAGACAGAGGCACAGGCAAGGGCTATCTGAACAGAAACCCAATGGCACAAGAAAAAGACCAAGAATCAATAATTGGGATCATATTGAATTAAAAAGCTTCTGAGAAGAAAAGGAAAGAGTGAAGCAACAATCCTCAGAATGGAAAAAAAAATGCCAGCTACTCCTCAGACCAAGCACTATTATCTAGAATATATTAAGAACTCAAAAAAATTAGATCTCCAAATTTAAAGACCCAATCAAAAAATGAAAAATGGAAATAAATAGAAATGTCTCAGAAGAAGAAGTACAAATGGCCAATAAATACAGGAAAACATATTCAATAATGCTGGGCATTAGAGCAATGCAAATTAAAACAACACTGAGATTCCATCTTACTGAAATGGCTATCATCAAGAAATTAAACAATATCAAATGCTGGTGAGGGTGTAGAGAAAAAGGAACTCTTTTACATTGTTGGTAGGAATGTAAACCAGTCTAACCACTATGTAAATATAAATGGAGATTCTTCAAAAAACTAAAACTAGAAATTCCATTTAACCCATCTATTTCCTTTCTAGGTATGCAAACACAAGTTTACAGAAGCACAATTCATAATAGCTAAATCTTTGAAGCAGCATGTATATTCGTCAACATATGAATGGATAATGTTAATATATATATGTATATATATATAATATATATATATATTATATATATACACAATGGAGTACTACTCTGCCATAAGGAAGAATAAACTTGAATCTTTTGTAGAAAAATGGGTGCACTTTAAGACCATAATGTTAAATGAAATAAATCGAGCATACAAGCTTAAATATCACATGGTTTCTCTTATAAGAGAGCAAAATAAATTAAGAGCAAAATAAAAGATAATGGGAAGTAGGAATATAGATCATTTTCAAATGGGAAGGAGATCAAGAGATGGAGGGAAGCGGGAGGTGAGGGAAAGAAAGGGGATGAAAAAGTAATTGAGATGTGTTATGTACATGTACCAACTTCCACAAGGAATGTAATCAGTATGTAATGCACACATGTACAAATAAAAAATAAAAACCGAAAAGAACACAGTATGGTTTCTCCTCCCTTCTTCTATAAACTCTAAGCATTGAAAGTACTTTTAATAAAAATAAAATGTCCTAAATGCCTTTACAAACCTACCATAATGTATTTTTTCTGTGTTGTTTAGATACCTTTACTACTGTTTAGTAGCGCCTTGATTTGGGAAAGAGAAACAATGTTGATAGGAGTAAGTCTTAGTCTTTTAGGACTCACATAACTGTTAAAGCATCTAATTTTATTATTTTTTATTTTTATTTTTTATTAGAGCGTCTAATTTTAAAACAGTACTCTTTTTTACAGAAATGTGCACATACAATACACAATGCCACACACAATTCTGGGACTATCCATGCTCAATGAAACCTGGAAAAGTCCATCAGACTCAGGTTAAGACAATTTATTGTAGAGGAGATGAATAGTAAAGTTACGGATGATTTATTACCATTAAAAAGCCAGAAAAGAAGTAATAATATCCCATACATAGTAGACATCAAATAAATTACTCTGAATTCATATTTCCCAAGGTAAAATTAGTTTTAAAAGGTATTAATAGGCTAAAAGTTGTTAAAATTGGTGATATGCAAAGTGAAATAAAATATGTTAAACATAGTTAAGCAGATGTTTCTTTACTACACAATTTTTTGGAGTTGTTACTAATTTGTAATAATGAGTTATATTAGGTAGTACTTCCTCAACTTCTTTTTGACCAGGAAGTTCTCTTTTCCTCTAAATACCTGTCACTTGTTTTTGGAAATTATTGTACTTAGGAAAAGTGTGATGAGAGCTGTAAATGCTTTAAATAATATTCAATGTTAATGGGAACAAAACTATATTTAATCTATATTTTGCCCCACTTGAGAAAAATTTAGATCTCAGCATCAGAGGAAAATAATGGCACAAGATTTCTCAAAAATTTCTTAGGAACAAAACATAATTTTTCATATGTATACAAATATACTTTTGAATTACTTACAAAAATGAAGAGCGTCACAAGTAGCAGTGAAGCAGTTTGAGCCCAGCAGAAAGGGGCTCTGCCAAAGAATGAGTGGACAAAATCTAACCCATGTATTGTGGAGCCACAGCAGCCCAAGGAAACAGGCACACTTTTACAATTCTTCTCCTGCTGGGGATATTTGCTGCTAATTTTTCCAGCGCTGTGGCTTGTATCTAGATGTCTTCCCAAAGCCTCATCTGCTCACAGACAGGGCTTTTCAGAAGGCTGGATCTAAATTGGATGATACTGGGATTAGAGGTGTGTGGTACTAAATTAGTCCACTGATTGGAATTAACAGTTCTGGGTGGTACTACCCAAAAGGCTGGTGGCCTGGATGGGATAAAGGGAAAAGGCAGGCTAGCCACTGTTGCTTGATATTTCACTACCTCCTCCCTGCTCTGCCACGGACTGTTTCTCTTCTGCCATTCCCTTCTGCCCTCTACAAACTATGAGCCAAAAAAAAACCTTTCCTCCTTTAACTTTTGGGCATTGGGTATTTTGTCTCAGCAATGAGAAAAGTAATTAAGACACCCAAAGTATATGTATTTGCACCCAGTCCAAAAGTAAACATACAACTATTGGAAAACCAACTAATTTTTAATGTAATATTTGCCAGAATGCATGTTGTACTCTTTTTCACAAGAACACCAATCTTCTTCCAGCTCATTACCTGAACAAAATAAGAAAGGAACTTTATGAAAAACAACTGATGGAGACTAAAATATTGCTCTACCCTTCACTGAACTTGACCCTACTTCAGCTCAACTAGGAATGGTAATTATATTAATTTCTTAGCCCACCTACAGTAAGTATCCTTTGTATTAATCTCATTTTACCTATGACTTATATTTAAAAGCAATATGGGGCAGTTGAGTGGTAGTTAAGCAGGAATGAAATAAAGCAGTAAAGCAATAACTAGACGTTTGATGGTTGAAGCAAATGTTGTAAGCTTTCTGATGTTATTCTAAATATACATAGAAGACATATTTAAGACACTCATAAACAAAGGAGAATAAATGGATAAGAAGAAAGGTAAGAATCCTGCACCTTACTCAAATTAGAAAAATAATTATATCAGTAGAAGATAAGTTACATATATAATGAATACCTAAAACAACCACCTAAAAAGCTATGTAAAAAGTCAGATAAATTAATACAACAATAATAACATACATACATCAGAATGAAATTCTAAACATATTCAACAAAACCATAGGAAAATAGGAAAAAGAAAACAAATAAAAAGAATACAAAAACTAAGACAGATTTAAACTCTAATATATGACCCTATATATTATATGAAAATAGTCAATTCTAATTAAAAGATAAGGATTGTCAGAGTGGATAAAATTCCACGACCCAACTATATTCTATAAGAAACTCACTTCAGATATAACCAGCAGGTTGCAAATTAAAATATGGAGAAGATACATCATGCAAACATCAAAGTAAAACAGAAATGAAGCTATATTAATATCAGATAAAATGGACTCGAACCAAAGAAAATTATTAAGGACAAAGAGAAACATTATCAAGTGAGAAAAAGGTTAATTGACCAGAAGAACATACAATCATAAGTGAATATACACCAAGCAACAGACCTGCAAAATATGTGAACCCCTAACTGCTGGAATTAGAGGAAACATAAACAAATCCAAAAGTATAATAAAAGTTGGTTACTACAACAGCTCTCCCTCAGCAATTGATGAGACAACTAGACAAAAAAAAATCAGAAAGGATATAGAAGAAATTAGCAGTACTGTTAACCAACAGAATATCAATATTTATAGAATATTTCATATACGATGACAGCAAACGACTCATGTTTTCAAATACTTAAGGAATATGCACCAAAACAGACCATATTCTGGCCTATAAAACAAACCTTGACATATTAAAAAAAAAAAAACTGAAATCATAGGCAGTGTGCTTACGCAACAACAAAAAAATTAAACTACAAACCAATAAGAAAAATAGCAGGTTCTAGAGATACATTATACAGCATAGTGACTACCACTGATAACGACATATTTTATACTTGAACGTTGGTGAGCAAAAATTAAGTGTTTTTACCACAAAAAAATATGTATGACATTGTATACATTAATTCACTTGATTTAATTATTTTATAATGTATACAATATATCAAAGCATTGTATGTGTTGTATGCCATAAATATGTACATCGTTATTGGTCAACTATAATATGGGTACAGGCAAAATAAAATAAATAGACAATGGGAAAACCTACAAACACTTAGGGACTAAACAACATACTTCTAAACAATACATGGGAAAAAGAGGAACTCTCAGAAAACTTAAAAGAAAATACATGAAACTTAATGAAAATTGGCAAGGCATGATGGTGTTCATCTGTAATCCTAGCACCCTAGGAGGCTGAAGCAGGAAGATCACAAGTTTGAGCTCAGCCTGCATGTCTTAACAACTTAGTGAGACCCTGTCTCAAAATAAAAATTTTTTAAAATGGCCAGAGGATGTAGTTTGGTGAGAAGGCCCTGGGTTCAATTTTCAGTACTGTAAAGAATATAACAAAACAAAAAACAATATAAAAACTTAATGAAAATAAAAGACAGCATAACAATTCGTGGAAGACAATACAATGCTGAAAGAGAAATTTATAACATGAAAGGATTGCAATTGTAAAGTGCAAAATTTTATAATCAGTAGTATATAATCCTACCTCAAGAACTTGGAGGAGCAAAATAATCCCTATCCAAGCAGAAAGACAGAAAAAATTGAAATCGAAAGTGGATAAACAACAGGGAAAAGTGGTGAAATAAAAAAACTTTTCTAAAGATAAAATTGTCAAGATTCTAGTAAAACTTGGGAGAGAAGACACAAACTAGGAATGTTAGGAATGACACAGGTGATACCACTACATACCCTGTATATATCAAAAAGATAATTTAAAAGTAGTATGAACAGATCACTAGCTCCATTCACTGTTCTCCCTTGACTAGAACACTGAATGGAGTAGCCATTTATATCAATGACTTCATTTTACCTTGTAGAATACATATACATATATTTTATATATATATATAATGATATATATGGCATTACATAAATTCTGAAAGATATATGTAATAAGTACTTACATTTTCTTACTGTATTTCAAACTAAGTCCTTTAATACACATTATGTTCTTATTTGAATATATTGTATTATAAAGTTAGAAATTCTTGAATTTGTAAATTAATACTTTGTTCTTTAAAAATATAGTATGAAGAACTCTGCACACAAAAATTTGACAACACAGATAAGATGGACCAATTCCTTGAAAAACACAAACTTTCACAGCTCATCAATATGAAATAGATCACGTGAATCTTATAATCATTGAGAATTTTGAATTCATTTTGAATACATTGAATACATAATTTGAATACATAATTTTAAAACTCCAAAATTAAATTTCCAGATTTACATGCTTTCACTGGAGAATTCTATCACTTGTTGTAAAGAAGAATTAAAACCAAGTTCATACAATATTTTCTGCAGAACAGAAGGTAACAAATCCTAATTCATTTTATAAAGATAGTACTGCCTTAGATTCACCTACAGAAGGATAGTATAAAAGAAAACTACAAGCCAATATCCTTCATGAGTACAGAGTTAATATCCTTAACAAAAGGTTGACAAACAGAATACAAAAATGTGTAAAAAATTATGCACCACGACCAAGTGAGGTTTATCCCAGGGACACAGCTGATCAACATTCAAAGCCAAACAAGTAATCCAGTATGTTAACAGTCTATAGAACGAACATTATGTGTGTGATCATATCGTCCATGATGAAAAACAATGACAAGATTCAACATTCATTTATAAAAATAGGTATTAGAAAAATAGGAATACAGAGAAACTTCCTTGATAAAGAGAAAACCTACAGCTAACAGTGTCCTTAATGGTAAAAGACTCAGTGCTCCTCCTAAGATCAGAAATAAGGCAAAACGTGTTCTTTTGCCATTCTTATTCAGTCAAGAGGTAGAAATTCTCGTTAGCTCAAAAAAGGCACAAAAAGGAAATGAAAGTGTACCTATCATAAAGGAGAAAATAAAACTGTCCCTCCTTGCAAATGACATGATTATCTATGTAGAAAACTACAAGGAACCTATAAAAGAATTTTTGGAACACGTGAGTTTAGCAAAATAAACACAAATGTTAATTATATTTCCATAGACTAGAACAAACCCATGATTAATGAAGTTAAAAACACAACAGCACTTAACACTGCTCAAGGTAAAATTATATAACTCCACCGAAAGACTTCTAGATTTAATAACTAAGTTCAGTCACATAGCTGGATACAAAGTCAATATTCAAAAATCAATAGCATTTCTATATACAAATGACAAACTCACTGAGAGAGAAATTAGAGAAGCTACACCATTCACAACTGCATCAAAATAAATGAAATATTTAGGACACAATCTAACAAAGCAAGTAAAATATCTTTACAGTGAAAACTACAGTACTCTTAAAAAAGAAATTGAAAGGGCTATCAGAAAATGGAAAGATACTCTGTGTTCCTGGATAGGAAGAACCAACATAGTGAAAAGGCCATGCTTCCTAAATTATTATACAGATTTAATGCAATTCCAATCAAAATACCAACAGCATACTTCACAGAACTAGAGATTGCAATCATGAACTTCATCTGGAACCAGAAGAGACCAAGAATAGCAAAAAACAATTCTGGGCAACAGGGGCAAGGCAGAGGGCATCACAATCCCTGACCTGAAGCTATACTATAAAGATATTGTGATAAAAACAGCATGGTGCTGGTAAAAAAAAAACAGACCGAAGACCAATGGTACAGGTTAGAAGATTCAGAAACAACTCCAAACACAGTCAAATACCTCATCTTCAACAAAGGATCCAAACACCCTCACTAGAAGAAAGATAGCCTCTTTAACAAATGGTGCTGGAAAAACTGGCTTGCCACATGCCCAAAACTAAAACTAGATACATGCGTCTTACCATGTACTCAACTAAAATCAAAGTGGATCAGAGACCTAAACATTAAAGCAGAAACGCTAAATCTGCTGGAAGATAGAATAGGAAGAACTCTTGAAAGCATAGGTATAGGCAATAACTTTATGAATAAAACTCAGAATGCATGGGAAATAATACAAAGAATCAGCAATTGGGATCGCATTCTACTAAAAAGCTTTTCCACAGCAAAAGAAGTCACCAACAGAGTGAGGCAAAACCCCACAAAATGGGAAAAAAAATTTTGCCAGCTGTTCCTCAGACAAAAGTCTAATATCTAGAATACACAGAGAACTCAAAAAATTCAGACCTGCCAAATTTAAAGACCCAGCCCAAAAGTGGGCATCTGAAATGAATAGACACCTCTCAGATGAAGAAATAAAAATGGCAAATAAATATGTGAAAAAGTGTTCAACATCACTGGTCATTCAAGAGATGCAAATTAAAACAATGCTAAAACTCCATCTCACTCCAAAAAGAATGGCTATTATTAAGAAATCAACCAACAACAAATCCTGGCAGGGCTGTGGGGAAAAAGGAACCCTCCTCCACTCTTGGTGGGAGTGTAGGCTGGTCCAACCATTGTGGAAATCAGTGTGAAGAGTCCTCAAAAAACTACAACTAGAGATTACATTCAACCCAGTTATACCTCTTCTTGATATCTTCCCAGAAGAATTAAAAACATTGTACCACAGTGATACATGCACAACCATGTTTATAGCAACACAATTTGTAATAGGTAAGTCTTGGAAACAACCCAGTTGCCCAGCAACTACAGAATGGTTAAAGAAGATGTAGTTTTTTTATACAGTGGAGTACTATTCTGCCATAAAAAAGGATAAACTTGAAACATTTATATGTAAATGGATGCACCTCGAGAACATATTCTTAACTGAAATAAATCAGACACATGTGACTACATATCAAATTGTTTCTCTGATATGAGAAAACATAAGTATAAATAAGGACAAAAAGGTATAATAGATATTGTGGAAAAGAAAAATAATATCCAAATGGGAATAGAACTAGAGAGGGAAGGGGGAGAAAGGAAGGAAGGAAAGGAAAGAGAAAAGAAAATAAAAAGAAAAAAATGGAAGTGTAAATAAAGCTACTGTAAATGAGGGGAGAGAGACTGGCAGGGAGGGGTAGGGAAGCAAGGGGGAACCAAGATATATCATGTACAGGTACAAATTAACTATGATGAATGTGATCATTATGTTTATCTACAATGTACCAATACATGTTCTTAGCATAAAATAAAATTCTAAAAAGGTTAAATTATATGTATGTAAATTTCATTAAAGATCTATAGAACTATTTTGAGAACCAAGAAGCACTAATGAAAGAAATAAAACATCTAAATAAATGAGAGACATCATAGCATTGACTAGAAGATTCAAATAGATACACAAGTTTAACACAATTCTATCAAAATCCTAGCAAAAGAGTATACAATATTACTTTAAAACTGGTAAGACAAAGGCAATAAAGTAGGTATAACCATTTATAAAAAGAGCACCAAGGGGGTGGAATCACTCTACTATCAAGATTCGGGCTGGTGGAAGAACAAATGCATAGAGTGATGGAATGCAATAGAGAACACAGATATGGAACCACACAAGTATATCCACTTGATTTTTGAGAACAGGGCAAATGTAATTCAATGCAGAAGATAAAGAGTCTTATGGCTGAGTAATTAGACATTCACAAACAAAAAAAAAGGGAAACTTAACTTTCATCTCACTCTTTACACAAATTTTAATTCACAATGGATCATAGCTTATAAATAAAAAATCAAAGCTTTTAGAGAAAAAACAGGAGAAAATCTTAGAAATAAAGGGTTAGACAAAGTATTCTTAGACTTGACACTGAACATACAATCCATAATAAGAAAAAAATGATATATTGGAACTCATCAAAGTTTTTAATTTTGATACTGCTAAAGACCCTGTGACCATCATGACAATAAAATCTACAAGTCAGGAGAAAATATTTACAAACCACATCTGACAATGGACTAATTACATAGACCATATAAAAATCTCTCAAATTTCAAGAATTTTAAAAACTCAATTAGAAAATGCACAAAAGGAATGAAAAGATATGTCACAGAAAAGGATATACAACGCCAAATAAGCATCATTAGCTAGCAAGAGAACACAAATTAAAACCACAATGAGAGAATACTGCACACTTTTCAGAAAAATATAAATAAAATGTGTGACATCACCACATGCTGGCAAGGATGGCAGATACTTGGGATCATTCACACTTTGCTGGTGTAAATGTTAAATGGTACAGCCTCTCTAAAAAGCTTGGCATGCTCATCACAACAGAAATGCAACCACCATATAATGCATTACACTCCTGGGCATTTATCCCAGAGAAATAGAAACTTACATTCACACTAATGTTTATAGCAGCTTTATATATAATTAATAAATTTATAATAGAGCTACAATGCTTATAGCAGCTTGATCTTAAACAACCAAGACATCCTTTAATGGGTAAGTGGTCAGAACACACTAGTAGTTGAGGAGAGGGTGAGGCAGGGCAAGGGGTGAGTCTGTAAGAGGGCATCATCCAGGTAACAGAGTGCTCTGTGGCTAGACTGCATCAATGACAACCTCCTGGCGGGTCATGCTACACTACAGTTTGGAAGATGTCACCAATGAGAGAGATTCGGTAAAGGGCATATGGGTTCTCCATGTTGTTTCCCACAACTGCTTGTGAATGTACAATTATCTCAACATAAAAACTTTAATAAAAAGCATTTCCATAAAAACAATAGGGATGTTACCAGCCTATATAATCCAGAGAAAATTAAAAGATGTCTGTGAAAATTAATACACAAGTCTTAGTTTCTACATTCAGACCCATCATCTGTCTGTTTTATCTGAATTTTACCTCTTGAGTTTTAGCTCAATTCCATGCTTCTAATTACAGTTCATGGTATTCCATTGACTAGAACTTTTTCAGCGATGCAGCAGGTTCCCAAAAAGAAAGAAATGTATATGCTTTAAGTAGTTTCTGATTTTCATCTTCTAGCTACTGCAAGTATGCTATTCTAAATATTTTTTTAAACTAGTCAGTCATGGGGACAGACATTTCAGAATGAACACCAGATCATGAAATACCAGCATGTTCTTAGAAAAATATGGAACAGTACCCCGGACATATTTAACAACCAGCCTGTGATGGGGGTGGGGATGTGGAGGAGTCTGTGCCGCTTTCCAGTTTCAACATGTAAACAGTCCTACCGTGATCTATTTCAAGCTACCTGCAGATCTGGGAAGAGATGCACACTTTTGGCTTCTGTGAGTGTATGAGGCAGCTCAAACATACCATCAAGCATGACACACCAAAGACTGATAAAAGAATATCAACCTCCCAAAGATTTTAACCAGAAAGCTTGAACTCTAGCGGTGAAACTAGATTTTTGTGTGGCGGGGAGGGAGGATGCTAGGGATCGAACTCAGGGCCTTACACTTGCTAGGCAAGCACTCTACCACTGAGCTAAATCCCCAATACCAAAACCAGGTCTTTATAAAATGAAATAAAGCAATGTGGTCACTTCTCACTAGGGAGCCTCTAACAATTGAAAGCTAGCTAATGTTTAGTGTGCTGAAAGTGTGCTCCTTTACAACTCACAGCCAGAGCACATAAAACAGAAAGCTGGAGTCACAGTGACTTCTGACACATGAGCAAACATAGCAAGGAAGTGACAATGGGGTTCAGAATACACTGCTCCCAAATATTAACACTGGAGAAAACTTTAATAAAAAGCGGGTCATATGACCTCATTTGACAGGTACCCTCCCTACACCCAGAGGACAGAGCAGCCTTCTCACAGAGGACACAGGGACACAGAAGCACAAAGACAAACAGGTCTTGCTAAGTCCCCACCCCAGTTTATGACCATTAAATCATACCCTTCTTTGTCCAATCATGGTTCTCCAACACTATCCACCTCTTCATCAAAACTAAGCATGAAAATATTCAAAGTAATCTTTTTTCCTGGATCTTCATTTTCTGGTTCATACAAAACTTATACAAAATATATTCATCTGCTTTTCTATTAATCTACCACTTGTTATAGGTGCCTGAGCCATGAACCTAAGGGATATAAGAACTAAATACAAGTGAAGAAAAGAAGTCTCTTCTCCCCTACAGCACAAACCTGAGTTTGTGAACTCACTCAATTCCTTACTTGGCCTTGGGTCCCCAATAAGGATCTCATGCCATGAAAGATCTAGAGACAGACAGTTTACTGAAGGCAGGATTAGCTGAAATGAGCACCCAACTCAATCAAGCAAGGGCCCCTCCTTTCAGGAGTAGAATAAGTAGATGAAGGAAAGTCTGTGCTACCCAAAGGCATTCACTGCCAAGTGCTTCCAATTTTATTTTTACCCCAGCCATGCAAAAGTAGTGGTGCCTATACAGTGTCCACCTATTTCACACATCTTCAAAACTCTTGGTTTCGTCAGTGAGAAATTACATCTAACATTACTTATGGTAATTAACAAAGCTTTGGCAGATTCAGGTAATTTCTCTCTTCCCCAAATGTTCTAAGTTTCCTTACAGTGTGGATAACTGTTGTGTCATTTTGTAATTACAACTAATTTACACATACATATCACATATTCTAAGTATAAGTATTTAAAAGTAATTTCCCGCCAATATTTTTAAAAATTGTTTTAGCTTTAGTACAATATATTATTTCACAAAAAAGTTATATTTTTAAAAATGCTTTTCTTTACAAAGTTCAGGAAAGGTTGACTATGAAAGAGCTGGAAGATGATAGCATGTTGGTCCATTTTACACCCACATTAAATAATAACCTGCCTGTTCAAAGTAACTCATGGATTTTATGACTTCCTAAAGAAAATTTATTTGAACATGAATTAAATCTTACTACTACTACTGACAGCTCATATGTTTTGAATTTTTACCTTGCTTCAGGCATCATGTGAAATACCTGACTTGGCCTGTCATCTCACCTAATCCATACAGCAACCCTTGAGTGGACGCCACCATTGGTCTGATTTTATACATGAGAAAACTTGGAATTACAGCTCTTGATGCTTTCCTGACCACACCACTTTATTAAGGTGCAGCCTTCAAAAACAGAATACTAATTTAGATATTCCAGTTCAAAATTAGGAATAGGGACACCTATTCCTAACCAAACTATCTTTTCCTAACTATTGAATGTTTGTTGGGTTTGCTTGAGCACAAGAATCACCTGGTGTACTTGGTAAACTCTGACTCAGTAGGGTAGGGAGACCCAAAAATCAATTTTCACGTGTGCCCACCCACACGATTCTTGTGAACAGGCAAGTTTGGAAAATCCCAAACTCTGCCCTGCTGAATCCTGAAAATTCTAAAGTACAAGTAACTTGAATTCACCTCATTCTAGCTTGTAGATTCACTTTTTTTCTGATAAGGAAGAATAGCAAACATTCTTTCATCCTCATACTTTTTAGAAAATGTTAGTAAAAGTCTACGTCGCCTTACAAAGACTGTCTCCAGAACCTCCCAGAAAATGCAGCAAAAGATGGTATAATGATCACATCAATATACACATTAAAAGTAAATGCCTAATAAACAAAACATTTTTTCTTTTCATAATTCTCTTAAAAATAAATGAAACAGTTTATTAAATGAATAAGCATTGAATATTTTCAGGTAAATGCATATAGAAATATTTACTATGACAAGGGCCAGACTAACAGTTTTTAAAAATCAAATTTTTAATGAAAAGAAAGCTGAAACCACTAAGACCTCCATTGAGCTGTCTTTGGTGGTTAATTTAATAAAATATAATTTTGATGTGATCAAAATTTTAATACACATAGCTATTGACTAAATGATCACTTTCTTTTGTGCTTCTGGACAAAGACTCAATTTCATCCACAAACTAAACTCACAGACAAAAACACATCTGAACCATTTCTGTGTAGATCAACTTTCATCAAGCTTATTTACCAGACTTCTTCACTTTAACCTAAGATTCTGCTATTTTTACACAAGACTATAATCATTCCCCAGCGTGACATCACTCTCTCAGTCATGCAGTGGTTGAACTGGCAACACTGCCCTCTTACTAACGACTCCACAATAAAGGAAATGTTTTTAAACAGTGAGTATGTAGCAAGGCAACAAGTGATTAAAATTCACTATATTATCTTTCTGGAATTTTATTGCTGCAGGTGCAGAGAGCACAACTGTTCCCAGACTTGCTAAGGGCAAGGTTCCCTTTAATTAAAAACAATTCTATTTATACACCTGCATTTACAAAGACTCCAAGTGAAAGACCTCGGGACAGATAATGGAACAAGAAAACAACGCTAAACTTTATGCTCACAGAAGCCTGAACCAGTCCTTCCCCCAGGATAGCAAAGGGTGGGGATAATCCTCATCCATCTAAGGTATCCCGAAGACACTGTGTCCTCAGAAATGCACATGTACTAGTTGTGTTAGATGGCGGGGGAATCATCTCCCAGTACAAAAAAGTTGCCAAGAGCAAAAGCTAAGAATGTTCTCCTTGTTGTTTGTCACACAATTATTGCCTTCACCTTGACAAGTATGCGTTAAGCAGCTATTCTTCATTCCACACAGATTTACTGATCGCCCATGTAAGTAGGACATTGTACTGGGCATATAGCCGGAAAAGGGGCCACATGAGAGATGATGGGGTAGGCCTTGCAAGACATAAAAAGTGACTAACAAATACAAACACGAAGCAGTACTTACATTCCAGTTACTTCCAGAAAGCAAACTATACGCCAGCTATCCAGAGTAACCACAGCACTGTGAGAACTCAAAAGAGAGGAAAGGAAGGTGGCACTTTGATTCATTGAATTTGTAGAGCTTCTTCCATAAGCCTCACTGACACTGTTACACACCAGTTGACTTGTTTGCACTTCTCACTTTATATTGTTATGAAATGTAATACACAAAGATAGTACTTTGAGTTTCCCAACCATCCTTCACCTAGCTTCCACAATTATCAATTTTTGTCAGTTTTATTTTACCTGTCACCTCCCCACAAGTATATTAAAGCAATCACATACATCTTGTCTTTTACATCATTTGCCACCAACAGAGCAAGGCTTAAATATACGTGTGTCCAGCTGGAGATGTAGCTCAGTGGTAAAGCACTTGCCTAGCATGCACAAGGTCCTGGCCAAGACCCCCGATACCACAAAAAGAACCTAAATAAATAAATAAAATGTGTGTACACACACACAATATTATGTCACATATGAAAATTAGGATATTTAAGTATTTAAAATTAGGATATTTAAGTATTTAAAATAATTTAATATAAAATCCTTTATTTCATGTAAATCTATCTTTGTATTAATGCAAATTAGCTACTTAATGTCATATTCTATATGGACTTTGCTATAGAATTTAGCTTACTTTGAAACTTTTCAAAAACTTCTTCATCTTTAGTTGAAACAAGGATGGATTCCAAACTGGTCTGGTTTTCTTGCTTGGTTTTGTTCTTAGTTCCACTTGGAGAAAAGGAAGACATCCCTTCCTTCACCCCCATCATCCCTTTCAGTGTTCACGGTTTTTTAACTATGTTTTGTGCTGTGTTAAAGGAATATCTGAGAGAGAGAAATTTATGATGAACAAAAATTTATTGGCTCACAGTTCTAGAGATAAGGGAGTCCAGACTGAGGAGCTGGCACATGATAACGCCTTCCTGCTGTGTCATTTCATGGTGGGAGGCAAAAAGAGGGCAAGAAAAAGACAAAAGGGACCAGCATTCATCCTCCTTATAGAGTCCACTGCCGGAATAAGGGCATTCCACTCATCCCCTCCTCATGGCCTAGTCATTGTTTATTAGGCCCCACCTCCCAACACTGTTGCATTAGGAATTAAACCTCCAAAACATGTTTTTTGGGAGAAATGTTAAAATTACACTAATGGCCATAACCTGTGTCAGAGAGGGCTTGTAAATTCTCGGACCATTAAAAAAATTATTGTCTCTCCACAAGTAGGTAGGCACTGAACAGTCTCTTGAGAGAAGAACATTATTCCTTGTGGAATATCTGTGGTCTATATGCTGGTGTGGATGGACTCACCTAGAATGTGCAGGGGCCCTATCCATACAAACCATTTGATTAGATAATGTATTTTTTAAAAACAATATACATGTCTAGTGATAGATGACAATTTAGTATAATGGTTAGAGAACAAGTATTGAAGTATTTTTAATTGTCCAATCGATGAATGGGAAGACTCCTTCTAATGCCTAGTTATATACCACCTCTAGAGGTCCATGAGCCATCTCTTCATGTTCTTTATTGTTGATGAATTTTCTGTCTCTCCCAGCAAGGAAAAGTAGCAATTCTATTAACTCTCAGGTCACAGCTCTTTAGAACTTGTTTGTATTGAGACCATGTAGCTCCTTTATTACTATTATCCTCATCATCATCATCATATATTAATCGTACAAATTAATGGGATTCATTGTGATACATCATGTGTCTATCATAGCCATCCTCCTCTCTTTTGCCCAAGATTCCTACCAACTTCAACCCACCCCAGCATTTTTCCCATGAATCACTTTTCTACTTTCAGGTCTATTCTTCCTTGTGGTTCTTGTTATTGTGGTTGTTTCCACATATGACATAGTATATGTGATACCTGTCTTTCTGTATCTGGTTTATTTCTCCTAACACGACATTCTCCAGTTCCATCAGTATAGTATAGATGTTGCCTCCACAGTTCCTTAATGCCAGTTCCTTCAGGCTGATCACAACATTCCTCAGGAAGCTGCCTCATTTCTTTTGGCCACCCTGGTAGCCAGTGACTCACGAAAGATGGCATTGTGCTTTGATGATGATGATCACAAAAGCAAGTCTTACCCTGAGCATGCAGGAAAATGTGAAAAATTCTTTCTCGGTCACATTTAATGTATTCCTGGGGACAAATGTCTTCCAGTGCTGCCTCTTCTTGAGCTCGTCAGGTCATAATCACTACAGTCACAGAATGTGATCTCTTTCTATTTTGAAACTGCAACCCTGGCCTCCACACATCACCAACAGTGGGAAGGTTATGGGAAGAGCCATGGGTAGAGAAAAGGAGTTCCACTGGAGAAGAAAATATCTCTCCCTCTTCTAATGTGGCTAAGACTGACTAGGGAAACATAAATTCACATAGATCAGAGACAAGAGAGTACTGATCAGGAGGGCCCACTGAAGCTAAAGAGCAATGGTCTCTAAAGTCCCTGGAGGGCCTGGGCCATGGCCACTTGGAAGGATGGTACCCATCTCTCAGGAGCAGTAGACTAGAGGCAGCCTTGCCATCAGAACACCTGGGCAATAACTGGGTCCCACAAGTGACTGAAACTCAATGTTCACTCTCCCAGAGCCCTGCACCCATCCACTGTCCTTCAGTGGGTGAGTCACTCATAATCAGTGTGTCAACACCATTGTAGTGGTCTGACCTTGCACCAAACACAACAAAGAAATACTATGACAATCAACCATTTGCTCAACATATTGCCCTCCTGGAAATCTGGCTCATCCATGGGGTGAGGTGACCCCATAAGACCCAGTACTGGAACTCTAGCGACATCTGTTTGGCTCCCTAAGCAGAGTAGAAAGTCAGAGAGCTCCCCAGCGGGAGGCATAGGGACTGCAGCCCACATGGTTGGATTCTGGCCAGTGCTGCTCCTAAACAAAGCAATAATCTCAGCTGGTTCTGTCTGGAGGAGAGTAGAGGCTTATAAGATTCGCAAGAAAAGGCATTCAGCAATGAAATTTAGCTGGGCATCCTGTATTTTTATTTTTATATCACACTCTACTCATTTGGGGGATTACCAACAATCTCTTTATACCATGATGACTTACCCATCATTAATTTTGATTACTTTTCTGGTCATCTAGAATACTTTTTTTAATTAGATATTATTTATTTTATTTTATTTTATTTTAAAGCAAGAACATGTATTGGTATATTTTACATATAATGGTTACATTCATCACATTTATTTTGTACCTGTACATGATGCATCTTGGTTCTCCCCCCTCTTCTCCGCCCCTCCCCTCTGTTCCCTCCCTCCCTAACTAGAGCAGGTTTATTCTTAATTTTCCATATTTTCCCTTTCCCTTTTCTTTCCTTTGTTGCCTTTCTGCTTTTCCCCTTCTTTCTTTCTAGTACTCCTCTCCTTTGTATACTATCTTCCTTTTATGTAATATCTATTACACCTCTTTGTCCTTATTCACAGTTATGACTTCTCATATCAGAGAGACAATTCGATGTGTATTCATGAGTGTCTGATTTATTTCACTTAAAAGTATGTTCTCAAGGAACATCCATTTATATATGAATGACTCTAGTTTATCCTTTTTTATGGCTGTGTATACTCCACAGTGTAGAAAAACCACATTTTCTTTAGCCATTCATTGGTTGTTGGACATTTAGGTTGTTTCCAAGACTTAGCTATTACAAATTGTGTTGCTATGAACATGGTCGTGCATACATCCCTATGGTATGACGATTTTAATTCTTCTGGGAAGATCCCCAGTAGGGGAATAGCTGGGTCAAATGGAACCTCCAGTTGTAGTTTTTTGAGGAATCTCCATATTG